>JAXIUS010000016.1:0-16452 GCA_035593325.1 Pseudotriton montanus
CATGTCAAGCAATTGTAATGTCATTCATGTAGCATACAAATTCATTTTTGTCCTTTAATTGTAGTAAATGAAAAAATAAAGTATTTACAGTAGGAATGAATGAATGAACATACTGTCTCATGACACACATTGTTTTGAAAGTAATATCTTTATTTTTATAAGGTGCCACAGCAACCTTTCACATGCCTGTTGCAGCTCCCTGCATCTGCACAACCTTGGGCAGCACATTTCTGATGTGCTTGATGACTTTCACACAGTGCTGGGGGGTCAGAACATGCCTCCAATAGTAATTAATTGTGCCATCCAGTGCCTGCAAGTCACGTGGTTTTGCCACTACCCGAACATGCCATTTCAAGTGGGCCCAAATCAGTTCAAGAGGGTTCAAATCTGAGGATTCCGGGGAAGTGCTGAGCCACCTGATGCCGTGTTCTGCCAGGAAACATTGCACACAGGAATATTTAGGGTCATTGTCCTGTATAAGTGCGAAGTCTGCCCGTTCCTCCCCAGGATAGTGGTCCTCCGCCCAAGGGATGAGGATGCCCAGGACCACTTGGTTCTTAAAAAACTCCCCATCCATGATGCCCTTGAATACCATCATGGGCCCAGGCCCGTCTTTGGTGATGCTACCCCACACGTGTAGCTTGACTGGATGCTTGGCAACGGGCTTGTGCTTGACGAAACCGCATTTCCTGTTGTAGTGCTTGGAGAACTTCTTAAGGGACACCGTGGTCTCATGGCTGAACAGGAGGTCATTGAGGCCAGGGTTGAAGTTGATCTGCTTCTGCACATGCTCCATGCGCTTTACCTTGTAGGCATCACACGTCATGGGTGTTGCCCTGGTGAAATTATTATTATTATTATTTATTATTTTAAGATGCCACATGACAGTGAGCCTCAGGACACCAAATGCACAGTATTACAGTTTGCACGGATGCGTAGAGATCACACATTAAACGAAAGAAAGTCACGCATGCAAGTTAGAAAATACAATGGCATACTCGGCACAGTAGCAGGCATTTTTCTGTATGGCGTGCTGCATGGACAGCTAAAGATCACACATTAAATGAAAAAACTGATTTCCTGCTGTACTCACCGCAAGTGTCCCAGGCCCATTTTGCATTGTTGCGGGTAATATGGCAGGTAGATATTCCAACTTTCATCCCTTACCCTGTCCACAGCTCCTGTTGATTCCTATATAGCAGAAGTTCATCGTTCAGGGTTAGTATGGTGTTAACAACATTTTTAGAGCCCTGGAGAAATAAAAAATTGATGTGTTATTATTTCACTGCACTGCTTTATTAATAAAGGTTGTATTGCTAAAGTTACCCAGTGAACTGGCGGCACTTACGATTCCTTTCCCAGGCACTGTTGAGGCCAGGGATGGCAACGCCCACTCAAATGATGGTGGGGTTCCAGCAGTACAAGCAAAGGGCCGGCAAAGTGAATTACAGGGGCAAGGCTGGAAAGTGAGCTTTGCCAGCCAATCCTAGGCCAAAATCAAGGGCATGGTCATGGCAAGATACACAGGGGACCCCATGTCTCTGGTGAGGACAAGATTAAATGAGTTCTTGCACTTCCCCCAGAATACTCCTTGGCCAGAACTAAGAGACCCTTTTGGCCCTCAGAGGGAGACCCCCCATTGCTACTGCCACTGGTGCAGGCTGTAGCCTGGCTGCACGCTACACCCCAGTTGGTATTCACCCTGGCACATGGCCTGGTGGGGCAGAACACATTTGTGCTGTGGCTGGACTGGTGCACCACCCCAGCAGAAACACCACTGGCCCCCCCAGGCCCTTCACGCCATGGCAGGCATTGGATGTATTGCTGCCCCTAGCTCCCCACATCCCCTTCTTCAAAGATACTGAGCACTGAGACTCACCCAGACCAATTGACCTAGTTCTCTCTGAGTGTCAAGCAAGGAAAGCAATCTCAAGTCTGGCTAGAGGAAAAGTCGCTGGGATCAATCTGTTTCCCCCTGATCTTTTTATCGATAATAATGTTTCTTGGTGCTCTTTTTTAACCATCTATTTTAATTTTTTACTTCAGGAAGGTATTTTTCCTGACATATGGCAAGAGGCCAGGATAGTAACAATCTATAAAAAGGGTGATAGATCTAAACCCAAGAACTACCAGCCAATCCCCCTAATATCTATAGTCTCAAAAAGATTTTCGTCAATTTTAGCTGACCTATTCTCAGATTGGATGGAGAGCATCGATTTGTTGTCCCCCGTCCAATTTGGTTTTAGGAAAGGTAGGAGCACAAATGATGCAATTTTTTAAGTGGATACTGTAGTCTCTAAATATCTGGCGAAAAACATGAATGTGTATTGCGCCTTTATGGACCTCAAAGCGGCATTCGATACCATCGATAGAAGCATCCTTTGGTCTGCACTCACTGCCATGGGAATAAATAAAGGGCTTCTGGATGCTATAAAGGAGGCACATCATAACACAGCTGGTTCTGTCCTAATGAAAGGCGGGAAATATGTAACAAAACCCTTTCCTGTTGAGACAGGTGTTAAGCAAGGCTGCCCCCTGGCTCCATATTTATTTGCATTTACATCAATGCACTTGCACTTTCGTTGTCAGATTTAAATTTAGATGTTCCTAAGTTGGCTGGACTAAACATCAGTGTTATTTTTTATGCCGACACCGCCGTCCTTCTGGGTCTGACTCCATCAGCTTTACAAACTTTATTAGACAATTTTTGCAGTGGAATATGCTGAATATGGAAGCTAACAAAAACAAATGCAAAACTATGATATTTGCCCAAAAGAAAGTCAACAGAGTGCAGGTGTTTAAGGTAAATGAAACTCGTTTAGAAAATGTTGCAAGTTTTGTATACCTGGGCTGCCTATTCTCAAGCAACGGGAAATGGTTTGAATATATTCAGCATGCAACATCTAAGTTGCAACAAATATGTGGTGTTTTGTCTAAAACTTTTAACGTGCACAAAAAATGTAAATTTAATCAACTGCTATAGATTTATAAAATCAAAAGCTATGGTAGTGTTGCCTGCGGAGCTGAAATATGGGGTGCTGAAAACGTATCAAAACTCAAAAAAACAGAATCTCAATGGCTGAAGAAAGTTTTAACCCTGCCTTTTGCCACTGCGGATGAGTTTGTTTATTTAGAATCTCAAATGGTGCCTATATTTTCAATTTTAAATTCAAGACCTCTTTTTATCTAAGATGAATTTTGGTAAAACTGCAAAATGAAATATTCGGAGCAGCTTTGAATAATCTGATGAGCTCCGATCTTTGTCACAGAATCATATGGATTGCTGGGATAAATCGCTTATTGAATACGTATGGTTTTGATTCTATAACTGCATTCAAATTATTTGTGTTGTCCAGCACCAAAGACAGTTTAAAGGCCAGGATTGTAGACCACTCCTGGGAAGTGATCTTCCGAAGGGCGAGTCTTAAGCGAACTGTTATTGAGTATCTCCCCTATTGTCTCACTGAAGGTGCCATTTGGTTGGACTTGCCGTTATCAAGCTATGATCGCTTCATTATCTCCAGATTTAGGCTCCAGACCCTGTTCTTAACTTTTCCCCAAGGAGGAAAAACCCATTCTGGGGCAATGTGCCTGTGGTCTGGCTCAGGAGACTTATGAACATATATTCATTGAATGCACTATTTATAATGCACCGGGAAGGAAATGGCTATTTCCATTATATATATCTCTGAATTGTAAACAGGTTAAGCCAACCCTGTTTTATTTAAGACTAATGAATTCAATTTTAGTTGTTTTCGCTGTTTCAAATTTTTTTAAATGGTGTTTGAACCTGCGTAAGATAAAATGCAAATTGTTAAAAAGCAAATTATGATCTCCCGTTTAAGAAGGTTTTATCCGGATAGTTTTATATTCTGTTTTTTTAAGCTTGGTTGTAAACTGATTTTAAATTTTTATTATTACCTAATAAATGTACTTGTATTTGTTTTTATCTATTTCAGCCGCTACCTCATAAGAAATATCGATTGATTTGCACAATTTTGCAATTTGCACAACTAAAAATTTGTATTTGCACGTGTTTTAAATTGGATAAAGTCTGTTATTGAGAAACTGGTATGTTTATTAGAAACTTTAACAAAACACACTCTATTTAAGGTGTGGTATGTTGTGTTCAATTAAGGACGCAGAAACCTCAGATGTATATTTTGTGGTCTTTTAACTTGCTTTCTGTATCAGATAAGTCTAATTTTTCTAAGTATTGTAAACACTGTTGCATGAAAATTTTATGCGAATAAACAAAAAAAAAACAAACAACAAAAACAAAACATGCAGCACAGATGCCATTTGCTGGTGGCAGATGGGAGTTTCTCACTTTGCTTGTAAACATGGAACACGCAAGTGACAGCTTAATGGCAATGTAATGTAAAACAGCATTTGTATAGCTCACATGGAAAACTAACGTGGCTTTACAACACTGTCCACGCCCTGGATTGACATGAGCAAAATGTTTAACATTCCTGGTTAATTCTTAGTTGAATAGTAAACTATGGAGATGTGATAGTGAACATTAACGGCAAGCAAATGTGACTAATGAAGGGGGAGGGCAAAGGGGCTAAAGCCCAGAGTATCCTGACAAAAGCCTCTAATGAAAAGCATGGAACTTGCACTCTACGCAGTTCTAACATAAACAGCAAGCTAATGCGAGCAATGACGGTGGGGTGGAGGGGAGGGCAAAGGGGGCGAAAGCCCGGCGTATCTTGACAAAAGGCTGGAATGGAACTTGCACTCTGCGCAGTTGTAACATTAATGCAAGCAAATTTGAGCAATGAAATGGGCGGTTGGGGAAGGGCAAAGGGGGCTAAAGCCTGGAGTGTCCTGGCAAAAGCCTCCAATGAAAAGAATTGAACTTGCACTCAGTTCTTCTGTAACATTAACTGCAAGCAAACGTGAGCAATGAAAGCGGGGGTTGGGGAAGAGGGACAAATTACAGTTCAGTGTAAGTTTTGATGGAGAATGCAAAGAGCTAAGGTAGTGATAGCCAATATTGGGCTCCTTTAACTATGACAAATACAATAACCAAAAGGTCACCTGGGCCTTTTAGCATTACCCACCGTTAACAGCAAACAGCCCCCAATAACCAAAAGGTCACCCGGGCCTTTTAACATTACTCACCGCTAACAGTAACTCCCTCCCTCCTTCGTTCTTTTGGCATTCGTGCTCTCAAGCAACACATTCAGGTTGTATCTGATGTCATTCACTGCAAACTCCAAACTGCGAACCGTGAGGACTGCAGCTCATCCCGTTGTGAGCCCCCGAGCCCTGACCCCGGTGGGCCTCTGCCAGGAGGGGGACCGGTGCACCTTTCCCTCTTTGGTTCTCTGTCTCACCCAAGTGTGCTAACAGACTAATTCAGAACAAGCTTTCCCAAGGTGGCATGTTACGGGAGAATTGGGCTATGGTGAGCCCTACACGGTAACTATGCAACCAATGATCTCCCCACCTCCCCGACTGGGGTAGGTTGAGGGTAGAGAAAGCAGAAGGACCAGCAACAAAGACCTTCTGAGTGGGGGCTGAAGGTTGGTGGCCATCTTAGGTTACAGTTAATCACCTGAAAATGTAATGTAATATAATATTGCTTGTATAGCACCATAAACCCATCGGCGTCTGGGCGCTCACATGACATACAACCACCACACTGTCAAAGTCAAAAGATCTTTATTCGACACTAAACAGTGGCATCAAAGAGATACTACAACCAAAATTATTTCAATTAAATACTACCAGAATTACAATCAAGGATGTAAAATTTACCATACATTTCATATACATAAACGACATTTCCTAACATATTTTTCACTTATTAATAAATTACATAAACAACATTTTAAAATCCTGTTGACAATATTCTCATAGCAGCAGTTTGTAAGCCTATTGCATTTCTGCGATACATTTTGTGCAAAACAGCCAGGTATAATAACCTCCTAGCAGCAACTTACATACTCATGAGCATTGTGCAAATAACAAGTGCAAATTGCAATAACCTCCAAGCAGCTATTTGTAAACCTCTTACACTCCTGGAACCATTGTACTAAGAACAAGTGCAAAAAATTCCAAAGTAGACTTTATACATACATGCAACTAAAATAATTTAAAAACATTTACAATTTAAATAGAATACAATAAAATAACACAGAAAAAGAAACTAAACCCCCCCTACATCTAAAATACTTATTACAGCATCGAGTCCTGTAGATCATTATATATATGCATAGTTATTAAGAAACGAGTGATTTAGAGGGATAGCGCTGGGGTAAGTTTCAGCCAAGTACCTCTTTTGGGCATTTAACATTTCCTCTTATAAAACACATATTTTAAAAAAGACACAATTGAGAATACAACAAATTCATTGTTCAAGAGGCAAAGGTAAAACAGTAAAGGCTTAATCTGATAAAAACCAAGTTTTCTAAAAAGAGGAGCAAGAAATTTAGCTCTAGCCTCTGTATATAACCTACAGAACAGCAATACATCTATTATAGATTCTTGAGCCAAGCCACATAAACACGTTACCATTTTCCACAGTGTTTGAATGAAAATCGGCTGTAAATATGGTATTCAATCTAAACTTGCTTAATAGGGAAAGTTCATACCTGGTCAGGGGAAGTGAAAATATTAAAGGGCTATTCAACGAGCAGACCGGCAAGTATGTAATCAATGTACTCTTTATACCAGCTGCCATATAAATATTATCCCACATCTTTTCTATATACAAAGTCTTTACAGTAATTCCCGTGGATAAAGCCCCATTGTTCAACCAATCAGCCACGCCAGGTCATGCCAGTGATCCTAAAATCTGATCAATTCCCTTAAGCCAATAATTTTGCTTTACCATATCTGATTGGAGCATTTCTACAAGTATTCTTCTACATAGATCTGTTTCATGTCATTTCATTAATTTTAAACTATATTGTACCGGTAATAAGCCAGGGTAACATGCAAGTGGTAACTGTGACAGTTCAAGAGGCAGAAATTCATTAGCACAATTAAAAGGGGCACACATTAGTTTATGCAGTACCATTCTCTCTGCTTGTGCTAAGCAAGCAACATCCAAAGATCCCCAAATCTCAGCTGCATAGCATAAAATTCCTCTACATTTACTATTAAAAACATTCAGGCAGTGGGTAATAATTATCTTTTTTTGCTTATTTTGTAATTTAGCAATTACTCCGGCCGCCTGTCTGAATTTACACTCTGTTTGATTCACTTGAGCTGTCCACTTTCCATTCTCATTTAATATACAACCCAATTAGCAAAAATTATTTACTTGCTCAAGTGGTTTGTCATCTATTTTAAATGAATATTTAACCAGCTTTGCTTTAAGATTACCCCTAAAAACCATTATCTTGGATTTACTTGCGTTCGTTTTCATTAAAAGAGACTTCATAAAATGTTCATATTTTTTTAACAACCACCACACTGATTCCGGTCCTGCGCGGCCCGACCATGAGGCATCAGTCAACACACTGCATACATATACACACATAGAAACAAAACACCACTGAAGGAGAGCCGAAAGTACAAAAGTGGAAAGGAAAGGCCCGCCCTCAACACTTAGGCTTGGGCAGTTGCCTCCGGTTGCCTCGATAAGCGACCAGGCCCCAGCAGCCACACTGGCCATCTCGGAGGGTCCCTGTCAAGACTGCCCCCTCCCCTTACTGAGCACGGTCATGGCCTTACCTTACCACAACTTCCCCTCTTAATGTCCTGTGTTGGTACTTCGTCCCCGCTTTTTCGATGTCGGCCTCCTATGCTTGCCCTCAGAAACTTACTCTACACTCTCCTCCAGCTTGATCATTAATCCAGGATCTGAGGAGACATGTTCAGCACACAAGAAAAGCACACATGCATGCACCAAGTACATGCTCAGATACGCATACTCATTAGATAACATATGTGCCCAATTACACTACTCAGTACACGAGTGTGCACGCTAATATTTCCTGAGGATACAATTGCTTACTGTTATATTGTGCCTGTTATAATACACCATATGAGGAGCACTTTTGCACCCACTACAAAGAGCAGTATAATACACATTATGAGATGCAGTTATACATGCACTATGAGGAGCAGTATTATACATAGTGTGAAGAGCGGTATTGAACACACTATGTTGAGCAGTATTATCCCCATTGTGAGAAGCCGTACTATACATAATATGAAGGGCAGTACTTACATGGACTATGAAGAGCAGTATTACACACAACTATGAGGGCAGTATTATACACACTATGGAGAGCAGTACAATGAATGCATATGCGGATAATAGTCAAATAAATAGTTAAAAGCTGACCAATACAAAAACAATATAAAAAGTTCTCAAAATACATGCTGTAAGACTATCATCTTAGTATCCAGCAGCACACAAGGTCATCTAGGTCCACAAGCATGGCTAATTATGAGTGCCAACCCATCCCCCAAACAAAGTCTGACAATGGATCTTGTCCTCATGTTTTCCAAAGCAAAGTCCAAATCATGAAAACCTGGCACAAATACACAACTTAAGTAATGTGCTGGGAGAAGACATCTAGACCTAAGTTAGTTCAAAAGAGAACTTCAGGACTGACCAAACAGCCTTTTAAGTCCGTTAAAACAACCAGAGGTGACCTACATCCAACAATATTCCTATCACACCAGATTTTTCACCCATTACAAAAAACTCAAGACAGTCCATCACAGCATATCATTCAATCAGGAGCACCACCAGCAGACCACGTGGAAATATTATGGCCTTACATGTGATATTAAAGTAACAAAGTGCACAGCATAAAGTGACATGAAATCGAGATGGTGCCCCTGGCTTTCATAATTTTGAAATAAAAAACTACAATATGACAAATCATGTTGTCCTCTCCACATTTAACGACATTGAATCCATTTCCAACATCTAGAAGATATACAATGATACATCACACATGGAAGGTAGTGCCAAAAACGGTCAACCCTAGACCACGCATTGACTTTTATAGTTTAAAACATATTCTCACATTTAAAAATATTGAGCAGGACTTAGGTTGGTGGCAGAACCCTCGCGCATCGTTATCTGGAATACGCATCTAGCGTGGTTAAAGAGTATGTATAATGGCAGCTATTGTTGTAACCCAACAAGTGGTTGGTGAGCATGTGCATTTCAAGATGTGTGCCAGGCCCAAACATGCAACTTGTTAGTTTTTCCTCATAGAATATACATAATGTTGATATGGTGCACATGTAACCAAGACCAGATGTTTACTTTAAGCATACATGCGCATGGTGATGAGCAGATTCTGTGGTTCATGTGTCACATAGGACATCTCAACAACATGTGTACTCTACCTGAAATCATGCAACAAACATCAGACTGTTCTCCCCAAACAAAAAAAATATATGATCAAACAAAGAAAACACAAAACAATGTAATGTCAATACAATTCCGCAGCAAGTAGACAGACAATATCAAGACCATGGAAAGCTTCTGGCCAACAACTTTATTAGTAAACATGAGTAATACCTTGACAAGTGTAGTAACTCCAGAAGAAACTTTGGCAGCACAAAAGTAACAACTTCTGCATGCCTTCAGCAACTATTTTTGGCATTTTCACGCCCACAGTGATCATGGGTACGGACCATACTTTCAAATCTGGGGTTAGTTAATTGTACATACTTATTCTGTGCGAATGGGGTAAGGGGTGGGCATCCCCGGTGCTTTTCCTAGCTTGGAAGCCTGAGGGTGGAAGCATTTTACTGAAGCTATATTATCAAACGACGTGGGCTAATAATGGATTAATCAAATGACACCCCAAAACATACAAATAACACCAAACAAATGCATTGTATTAATCCAGCATTACCTCCACTATCCATGCTGTTGCCACCACATTACCGTGGCTGGGTGGGCCAAGCAAAATAGCTTATGGACCCCTGCCACGGGGGAATAAATGTGCAGAAAATGCTGCACTTTTCGAGCGGGGGTCACCCACTGCAGACTGGAGGCTGTGCAGAAGAATTAAAAGGGAAAATACCTATAATAATGAACTAAAAAATGGGAGGATGTTACCTGAACACCTTAAACACCTAGTGCCACCGTGCGCAACTATGAATGGCATAAAGATAAAGATAAAGGCCCCCTCCCAAATTAGACAACACACGGTATCGGCATTCCTACTATCAGGAGAGCAGAGCACGGGGTTCCCCTGCCACCTCTCCACGTACACGCATTCTTCACAAGGTTGGGAAAACATGCCGCAATCTCCGGCACTGTGTGAGCTATACCGGTTACCACAAAGAACACTAAGATGTGGAGTCTCACAACATCAGCACGCCTTTCAGTCTGGGCATTGCAGGACCACAACACCCAGACATCATAGCGTGCAGACGCATGTCTGCATTGTACTTGAAAGTGGGTTTTTGCTGGGCAGGGAAACGTGCTGCTGTGTCACTGATGTCACTTGTGATGTCGGTGCACAATGCTCCTTCTCTATCTTAACCCCATGACTTTACTCGTGCATGTGCTGATGCGCATGATGGCATGCTGTGCACGCCGCTCATAAAAGTAAAAAGGTATATTCATCCATGGGGTGTACATCAAAGCACCCCAAAAAAACAAGATTTTTAACATCAGCTTTGAGCTGGTGCTAGGAGAGAAAACATGAAAACTCATAATAGACATGTTAGCCTATATTTTCATTATAAACGAAAATATAGGCTAACGCCAAACTTATAATAAGGAAAGAGGCAAGGATAGAATAAGTGTACAACAGAATACTTGGTGCAAACAATAGCTTACCATTTGGAAGGATTAACAGAGTTTCTGGAGGTGGATGCCATAGTTAAGAAAGGCCTGATGAATGGGGACATGAGACAAACTAAAGAAATGATTATGTATGTGCACCACTGAAGACCCCAGGCTAATCATTTAAAACCCGAGATTGGCCAGGGCATTTAAGAGAGGAACTCTAAAGGCAGGAAAGTCTGGAGATGGTGGAGAAGCGGAGATGGCTGGGTAGCATGGAGTGTTTGCTCATCCCTGCACAGGACCAGTGGTATTGCAGCAAAACTCTATAAAGTCGAAGACATAAAAGACTGCTCCCACCACACCAAGACCACGCAGCACCAACAAGCCCACAAAAGAAGACAAACAATGTGGCCACCACTGCACGCCGGCACGCACTGTCCAACTAATACGGCTCCACAGCTCTCAGCCAGTTCCACTCACCTCACGTGGCTCCAGCAGCCTTAAGCCTCATGCTGCCCATCCCACCAAGCTGCTGGAAGATGCCTCTCAGTACATATGGCCCCACTGCAGCCAGAAGAAGCTGTTCGCACAGCATGGCCCCAGAAAGCCGCAAGTCACCATTCACCCCACATAGCCCGACACCTCACCCAGAGACGTCACTCGACTTACATGGCCCCATAGCTCTCAGCCTGTGCTGCTCAACTAACACAGCTCCACACCTCACCCAGAGATGCCACTCACTCCACGTGGCCCAACACCTCACCCAGTGATGCCGCTCAACTACACATGGCCCTGCCCAGAGCCGGAAGACACCGCTTACAGGATGCAGAATGGCAAACAGCAAGGAGACGTCATGGGTATAACACGCACCCAGCAACTGCCCCAAAGCAGCACCACCAGAGGGAAAAATAGCAGACTGCGCACCACCACACGTAGTGCTCCTTGCCCCAGTACAGCTTACAGAAGCCTGCAGAGGCCCCAGATGCAACAAAAGGGGAACAGGGAAAGAAAATACCTGCAACAGTGAGTACGAAGCACCACAAGCAAGTCTCTGCCCATATTTTTAATTGACTTCCAAAAACATGTGCCTACCACCTCTGAAAGTGCCCCAGACACCAGAGACGCTGCCCACATTTTTAAGTGGATGACAAAAACTTGTGCCTACTACCTCTCAAAGTGCCCCAGACACTGGAGGCCCTCCCAAAATATTTACTTGACCACAGAAAACTTGTGCCTACCTCCTCTGAAAGTGCCCCAGATGCCAAAGGGCCTGCCCAAATTTGTAAGTGACTGCCAAAAACCTGTGCCTACCACCTCTGAAAGTGCCCCAAGTGCCGGAGGCCTGCAGAAATATTGTAAGTGCCTCAGACGCTGGCGGCCTTCGCCATCTTGGCTGATCCTCTTCTTGTCCACAACCCATCCATTAGTGATCATTTTGTTTTGGCTGAACATTTTAGGCATATTACGTCCAGCGTGATTGACCAGCTGGCCCCAGAAAAAGTAAAATTAGTCAAAACCGAGGTTAAAAACAAGACCTGGCTCAACGAGGAGACGCTCTCTTCTAGAAAGGATAAGAGAGCGGCTAAGAGATGGTGGAGATCTCTGAAAGACCCTGCCTCTCTCGCCGACTATACATCTTCAGCAGTTCGCTACAAAGCAACTGTCCTCAAAGCTAAGAGGCAACATTTCTGGCCACTGGTATAACAAGGTTAGGCAAGCTGCAAATGCCTTGGTTGGCCAGCCGTCTCCCCTGCCCCCAACCGTAGTTGACCCCATGTTATGCAATCTCCTGCCTCCCTTCTCCTTTGGCCCTGTCTCCATGCAGGAAGTCATTATGATTGTCACGAGCATGAAGCTCACTTCGTGTAAGGGTAACTCCTGTCTCGCTTCCATTATCAAGGATTGCAATGTCACCCTTTCTCCCTTATTTCAAGAATCGTAAATGCTTCTTTTGCATCCTCCGATGTCCTGTTGCACCTTAAGTCAGCTTGAATTACACCTCTTCTAAGAAAGGAAACCCTTGACCCTCCCGTGGCCGGCAATTATCGACCTAAACTAACGTGCCCTTTTTCCTTAAGATCTTAAATCATATTGTGTATCTTCAGGTCCAAAGCTTCCTTGAAGCTTGTGGGCACCTTGGTCTTCGTCAGTCGGGCTTCCGGTCCAAGCATGGCACTGAGACGGCTCTAATTGACCTTAAGTCCAATATCTCATCTATCATTGAGTGGGGACTCCCTGCCCTGCTCATGCTGCTTGATCTCTCTGTGGCCTTTGACCTGGTCGACCACTCGATCGTGGTGTCTAGACTCCTGGACTTTGCTCACTTTTCCCCTTTGGCGACCGCCTGGATTAAGTCCTTCCTTAGCCAGCACCAGGCCAGAGTGTTCTCAGATGAACACATGGCCACCCCGGCTATTTTTGATTGAGGGGTGCCTCAGGGCTCTTGCCTCTGCCCCACTCTTTATAGTATTTATACACATCCGCTCTTTGATCAGCTTGATAGTTTGGGTGTTAGCTACACCAATTATGCGGATGACACGCAGTTCATCCTGGAGATTTCTGGCGATCATGCCTCTGATAACGACAGTATCAATAGAATATACTATTTTGCCCAGCATTGGATGCTCTTGAACTCCCTAGCCTTGAATGATTGCAAGTCTGAGTTGCTGATCATTGGCTCCGCCGTTAGGCTTAAAAAACTTGGTCCCCTCTATCAGCAATTCTGTATTTCTGACTGTGTCATCAACGTGGCATCTAAGGTCAAGACTCTTGGCATCTATTTTGATGCTAATCTCAATATGCAGGTGCATGTTAAGAATCTTAAATCTAGCTGTGCCTATACAGTCATGTCCGTGAGTTATTTTTTTGGCACTCTAGAGATCTTCCTCTGAGAGCCATTAGAGCCATTTTTGCATTTCTCTAGATATGTTCCCACAACGAATTACCACGCGTTGCATGTCGTAGCTCCATTTGCGTTATTGGCAGCAGTATCTGTTAATAATTCTACACTCCGCAAGAGGGCGTTTTGAGGTCAACATGATGGCGCATGCGTGAACTGCTTTATAATGCAGTTTCTGTTGTACCAGGAGACGTTGAATTGAGATGTGATGCTGAACCTTGACTCTATTGATGTACCCACAGTGCCACTTATCACAGCAGGTATACCTGATCGCTCTTTAGAGTCGCCCATGATCCCACAGTATGGGAGTCAAGACGCAGTCCTTCCGCCTCTTTATTTTGATAATAGAGCCACTTTTCACAGCAGGTACAAGTGACCGCTCTCTAGAGGTCCCCATCGTCCCCTTCCCTCGATTCCTGTGGCAGCAGCACCTCCTCTTTACAATGATAATTGCACCACTTAATCACAGCAGGTACAACTGCCTTCTCTCTAGAGTATACCATTGTTCCACTCTGCCTCCTCCGCCAGCGAGGTGCTTAGGTCTTGGGCGATTTACATTGCAGTTAAAGTACCATCAGACTGCAGCACGTCCATATTGAGTGCCCTCCCCTAAGCGCTGTTTGGCCTACGCTATGGAAATGCAGTGTAAACACAGCTTATTTGAGTGTTTATGCAAATCTCGCAGATGGCCCCATCAACCTTCTGTCCCTCCGCCCTCTCCCTTCTGTGAGAGCGACTCTAGCAATAGAATTCGAATTTCTCACAATACTGTAAATGCGGTTCTTAATTAGGACTAGTTCATGTTATTGTCAAATTTCTAAAGAAAACGTCCCTTGCTGTAATGTGATGCAAATATAGTTTGGTAATACCATCTTATTTAATATGTCTCAGACTTTACAGTTATTGTATATTAATCTTCTATGGGAGTTTATTTGTTACCAGTGTGTACACTTTCATGCATTGTCTTGCATTTATTATTTAACATTACTTACTCTGGCACGTCTCAGCAAGGAAGGTCCTGCCAAACGGAATTTATTGCAGGCCAAGCATGCCGTACTGCAGATATATGTCAAGCGCTGTGCATACTGTATCCCAGGCCTTGTACTCCCTCTGCCCTTGATGCTGGCACCTGGGCTAGTGGGATACGGGCATGTATTCACTGTAAGACATGGACCGAACAGTATTCCATTATCTGAAACCGAAACTTGTAACAAGACGGTAACTTACATTAACAAAACACAGTTTGTCCAACTATTTTTGGCATGGGTTCAGTGCCATCATTCTACAGCTTCAGGCTAGCAGGATGCATGCAATGGTGATGCTGAACTACAGGATAGAAATGTATTGCCACCACAATGTGCTCTTTGAGATCCTCGCTGTATTCGGATGCAGCCTGCATACTCGTGCTGTTACCTTTGCGTAGGCCGATGTGCTGGGATACAGTTGGCCGAGCCTTTTGCTCTGGCGCTGCCATCTTTTGACTCAGCATGTCGGGGGTACACATTTTTTACTCTCAGACCATGTGATTGTATTGAGGTAGGTGCATTGAACTTTCATTAACTTGCTAGTAACCCCCGCCCCATACATAAGTAGCATTGCACATGAAATGAGCATTAATTATGCGTTGCTATTGCCCCCTTAGATGGCTGCACACCTCGGCCAGGCCCCTGATGCACTCATGTGCTCTGAAGATGATGCATGAAGGCACGCCATTGTATAGAGGTACGTGCATTGAAAAGTCCTTAAGTTTGCGAGTAACCCCAGACCCATTTATAAATTAAATCCGCATTCCAATTCTCCCTTAGATGTCTGGACACCTCTCCATGATGCGCATGTTCTCTCAGGATGACACGTGAAGGTACGCTGATGAAGTGATCGGAGCCTACTACTGTTTAGTATACATAAATATATTTGGCCTGTTGGTAAAGTGGTGGCATTATTTTATTTGCAATGTGGACAAGATACTGTATGTGGATGTGTCTCTGGTCTATACAGTTTGCCATACTGCTGTGGGAGGGGGTAACCTATTTTTTGTGAATGCCAATTTATGCAATGTACCATGCACCTGATCGTGAAAGCATCTATGTGCAGTGTTAATTTTACACCTATGTGTTGCACCAGATGTAATTTAAAAAGAGTACATAGCAACTTTGTGGCTCAGCCCCATTATACTGCACTGTACCGAAATAGCAGGTAATAGCGGGCGCTGGGCTGAGGGCTTTCAGCTGAGAAGTAGAAGTCCCTGAAACAATGTACTCTAGCTTGGGGGAAGGTAACAGTAACTGGAGCCATGATCAGGTCTATTGTTATTACAAGGTGTTTATCTCCTTTCAGCTGAAAAGTACTGTTGCAGCGCCGTGGGTGTGGTTGAAGTACATATGATGGTGCTGGAAGCTGGCGTTGGGCCAGGGCTTTTCAGCAGGGAAGGATAAGGGCGGTGGGTGGGGCGGGGGATGGGCTACCTGGTGGGCATTGCCTGATTGAACTATGGCGGTTTAGGAAGCCCGCATCGGGCATGGTGCTCTCAGCTGTGAACGAGAAGTGCCATGCCTGTAGGGCCGGGAGGGATAACCGATGGGCATTGCCTGATTGAAGTATGAAGGTGTTGGAAGCCGGCATTGGGCCAGGGCTTTTCAGCAGAGAGCAGAGAAGGATAAGGGCGGTGGGTTGGACAGGGGATGGCTACCTGGTGGGCGTTGCTTGATTGAACTATGGCAGTGTTGGAAGCCTGCATCGGGCATGGTGCTCTCAGCTATGAACGAGAAGTGCTGCACCTGTGGGGCGGGAAGGGGTAACCAATGGGCATTGCCTGATTAAAGTATGA
>JAXIUS010000017.1:0-16288 GCA_035593325.1 Pseudotriton montanus
AGGCTCTGGGTGGGTGGGGGACTGTCGAGGCACTAGGGAATTGGTGAGTCTGTGGGAGTGTGGGTGAGGGTACTTGCAAGCCTCTGAGCTACTGGGGTGGGACTGACAAGAATCTGAGTGGTTGTGTGGGCGTGGCAAGCCCTTGGGTGGCTGGGGAGTGGCAGGGCTATGGGGGGACTGGGGTGGCTCTAGGTAGGTGGGTGGAGAGACTGGCCAAGCTCTTAGTGGCTGCATGGGGCAGACAAGGCTGTATGGTTGGAGGGCTTGCGAGACTGTAGGTGGGTGAGTTGGGGGACTGGCACGGCTCTGCTTTGGTGGATGGGAGTTACTGGCGGACTGGCAAGGCTTTGGTGGATGCATGGCGGACTGGCAAGTCTGTGGAAGGTGTTAGTGGGTGGACTGACAATGCTCAAAGTAAGAGGGTGAGGGACTTGCAAATCTACTGGTTGTTGGGTGGGTAGACTGACAAGCTTCTGGGTGGTTGGCGAGTCTGACAACATTTTGATTGGGTGGGTGAGGGCTGCTGAGGCTCTATGTGGGTGGTGGCCCTGGTGAGGCTCCTGGTGAAGGTCTGGGTGTATAGGCAGGAGGGTCAAAGTGAGGCTCTGGTGGGTAGGGTACTGGCAAGGATCAGGGGGATTGGAAAGGCTCTTGGTGGGTGGAGAGTGACTGACAAAAATCTTGGTAACTTTGTGGCCAAGTGGGGCTTTGGGCAGGTGGGGTACTTGCAAGGCTCTGGGAGGACTGGCGAGGCTGCGTAAGATGAGTAAAGGGACTGGCAAGTCTCTCAATGGATATGTGGGCTTGGTGATACCCTGGGTGTGTAGGAGTGACTGGCAAGACTGTGGGTGTGTGTGGGGTTACTGGTGAGGCCTTGGGTGGGTGGGTGGCAAGGCTCATGGTGGTAATGGAGGGGCTATTAAGGCTATACGTTTTTGCGTGGGGTACTGGTGAATTTTGGGTGGGTGGATAAATGGACTTGGCAAAGGCCCTCTGTGGCTGGATGGGCCTAGTGAAGCACTGGGTGTCTGGTGGGGATTGGAGAAGTTGTGAGTGGGTGGGGTGACTTGCGAGACAGTGGGTGGAGGACAAGCAAGGTTCTGGGTGGTGGGTGTGGGGTATGACAAGGTGCTGGGTATGTTGGTGGGGTTGTGGAGTCTGTAGGTGGATGCGTGGGGGACTCATAAGGCTTTAGGTGGGAGGGGAGGCACCTCGTTCTGCTTACAGTACCTGTATAGCGCCTTGAATGATTTTAGGGAGGGAAGGCACTGCGTGCTGCTGACAGTACCTGAACAGTGCCTTGAATGATTTTAGGCAGGGGAGGCACCTTATGCTGCTTACAGTACCTGCACAGTGCCTTGAATGATTTTAGGGAGGGGAGGCACCTTGTGCTGCGTACAGTACCTGCACAGCGCCTTGAATGATTTTAAGGAGGGAAGGTACCTTGTGCTGCTTACAGTACCTGAACAGCGCGTTGAATGATTTTAGGGAGGGGAGGCACCTTGTGCTGCTTGCAGAACCTGCACAGCGCCTTCAACGATTTTCGGGAGGGAAAGCACCTTGTGCTGCTCACCTGAACAGCGCCTTGAATGATTTCTGGGTGTTAAAGGGACAACGGATTGTGCAGTACACCCAGAAGCAGTGGCATCTGGGAAAAGTAAACCCACTTTTTGGATTGTTTTTCTAATAGTTCTATCTTACGTTTAGTTTTGCATTTGTTTGAACTTTGATTTCGATTTCTTGCATGATGTGGGGGAATGGTATGACTTTAACTGAGTGTGGGCGAGGGCTCTTGTGAGGCTCTGGGAGGGTATGTGGGGACTTAGCTAGGTGGTGGGTGGATGGGTGGGATGGTGAAAGCAAGGCTCTGGGTGGGTGGGGGACTGGGAGGCACTAGGGAATTGATGAGTCTCTGGGAGTGTGGGTGAGGGTACCTGCAAGCCTCTGAGCTACTGGGTGTGGGACTGGAAAGATTCTGGGTGGTTGTGTGGGTCTGGTAAGGCCTTGGGTGGATGGGGACTGGTGAGGCTATGAGGGGACTAGGGAGGCTCTCGACAGGTGGGTGGAGAGATTATCCATGCTCTTAGTGGGTGCATGGGGGATGGACAAGGCTGAATGGGTGGGGGGCTGGCAAGACTCTAGGTGGGAGAGTTGGGGGATTTGCAAAGGTCTGCATTGGTGGGTGGGGGTTACAGGCAGACTGGCCACGCTCTTAGTGGGTGCATTGGGGATGGACAAGGCTGAATGGTTGGGGGGCTGGTGAGACTGTAGGTGGGCGAGTTTGGGAATTGGCATAGCTGTACATTGGTGGGTGGGGGTTACAGGTGGACTGGCAAGGCTTAAGTGGGTGCATGGAGGACTGGCAAGCCTGTGGAAGGGGTTGGAGGGTGGACTGTCAATGCTCTAAGTAGGAGGGTGGGGTCTGACAAATCTCCTGGTTGGTGGGTGGGTAGACTGACAAGCCACTGGGTGGGTGGGGGAGACTGACAACACATTGAATGGGTGGGTGGGGGCCCTCGTGAAGCTCTGAGTAGGCGTATGAGGGACCTCGCGAGGGTCTGGGTGTATAGGCTGGAGGGTCAAAGTGAGGCTCTGGGTGGGTAGGGTAAGAGCAAGGCTCGGGGGGGGGAATTGCCAAGGCCCTGGGTGGTATTGTTGGGGTTATTGGCAATGCTCTGGGTTGGTGGGTCTGGTGAGGCTCTGGGTGGGTAAATGGGAGGGTCTTACAAGGCTTTTGTTGTGTTCGTGAGGAGACTGGTAAGGCCCTGGGTGTAGGGGTGTGCTTAGCAAAGCCCTGGATTGCTTGGGGGTGACTGGCAACACTGTGGGTTTGTGGGGGTAACTGGTAAGGCTCTGGGTGGTGGGTGGGACCAGGAAAGTCTCTGGGTGGTGGGTGGGGGGACTGGTGAGGCTGTGGGTGGTGATTGGTGAGGTTCTAGGTGGGTGCTAGGGTGGGGTAGACTGACAAAATCTCACACACCTTAAGTAGGTGTGTGGGGGACCTGGTGAGGCTCTGGGTGTGTGGATGGGAGTAGAGCTGGGCGAAACCCCCACTCAATTTTCGCGGGTGGCGAGAGCAAAAAGGCCTCCCACCCACGAAATCTCGCGTGACAAAACATGCAACAAAACTTTATGTGAATACTAAAAACTAAAAAGATAAAAAGATAAAAACAGGACCCCCAAAGCTTACCCTACAGCAGATAATCCTGACCAAGAAAACAGCACTCAAGACCTAATCAGTGGTGGAAGAGTGAGACAGGTCTACTGCGTTTCTTGCTGGAGAAAAAGCCCATGAACAGATTTCTTAAAGCTGCCAAAAGAGGTCAGGTAACAAATATGCACAGGCAACTCGTTCCACCAGACTGCCCCCATTCTGGTGAGGCTACGTCCCCCCTGACGCTCGCTGGTGAAATTGGATGTCTGGGCCCTGAACTGCAGATGGGACCTGGCCGGATTCTGGCGCAACTCCCATCGAAATCTGGCCTGCAGATAAGCGGGCCCCAACCCGTGGAGAGCCCTCCACACAATCTCTAGTCCTCTCAGCCTGATCAAGTCTGCCACCCTGAGCCATCCCCTAGCCCTCTCCTGGCCTCAGACACATGGTCCCGGCGGCGAAGCCCACACACTGCCCTTACGGCCCAGTTCTGCACTTTCTGCAGCCGACTCAGTTCTCTATCCACTAGCCCAGTGTAAAAGGAGCAGCAGTAGTTGACTGTTGAGAGAACCAGGTCCTGGCACAGCTACGCCCGCAGCTGACAATCAAGAAGAGCAAAAATGGGCTGGAGCTGGTTCAGATGGAAATGGCATGCCTTAACCATTGCTGACACCTGATTGATGGCCGTGCCCGACTGGTGAAAGATGATCCCCAGATTCCTCCCATGGGGCACGGGTGTAGGCGCATCCCTGAAGGACCGAGGCCACGGCACAACGGCTCCCATTGTGGGGGAGGGGTGTCCGAAGACCAGTACCTCGGTTTTGTCTTGATTAAGACGCAGCCAGCTGGTCGTCATCCATGCTCTCACCCTCTCCAAACAGGACACCAGTCGTGACCCCGGACCACCGGCAGAAAGATCCACCACCAGCTGGGTATCGTCAGCGTACATCTGAAACCCGATACCAGAGTCCTCTAGGATGGAGGCCAGCGGCCTCGTGTAAATATTGAACAGCAGGTGGGATAGCGCCGACCCATGTGGAACTCCACAGCGGGACGGCCTCGCCCTCTCCCACTGCCATTTCACATGGACCTGCTGAAGGCGCCCGGACAAGAAGGAGCGACACCATCCCAGTGCCAGCCCCCCAAACCCGGCCACCTCCTCTAGCCATCCCAAGAGGAGCTCATGGTCAATGGTATCAAATGCCGCCAACAAGTCATTCAAAATGAGGGCAGCCGGATGTGCGCCATCGGCCAACTCCAGCAATCTCTCCCTGACATCAATGGTAGCCGACTCTATTCCCCTCAGAGGCGTGAAGCCAGACTGCAGGTCATGCAGAATCCCCTGGGATTCGCAGTACTACTGCGCCTGCCCGGTGACCAGGTGTTCCGTGACCCATGCTAAGAGAGGTAGCTGGAAGATGGGGCGATAGTTCTTCACGGTGTCGGGATCCGCCCCAGGCTTTTTGAGGAGAGGGGCGATGACCGCATGCTTCCACGGCTCAGGGACCCATCCTGTCTGCAATGACCGGGACACCAACAAGGTGATATCCTCAGCAATCCCCCGCCACCTTCTTAACAGTCCCCGTGGGGACGGGGTCTAAAGGCGATGAGGATGGCCTAAGTTTCAATAGGCAGTCATGGATCTCCCCCATCCCCGGCAAACTAAACTGGGTGAACTTCTCCTTACTTCCTGTCTGTTTGCTCCCCCATCTCCTCTCGCCGTGGTTGTCTGAGTGGCGGCAATCTCTGCCTGGATATCTATGACTTTCTGGTCAAAAAAGTCTGACACTTTTTTGGCGAACCCGGGCATGGGGGGAGGATCGATGGCAGGAGGGGTGGTAAACTGTTTACACACCCGAAACAGGGCCCTGGTCTGATTGCTGGCCTGTGCCACTGTCTTTTTGCCAGCAAAATCTGCATCTTATACCAGTCATAGTGTTTCCTGACCTTTTCCCTGTCCTCCGGTAACTGGGAGCGGCGCCAAACCCGCTCCAGGTTCCGGCCCATGATTTTAGCATTCCTGAGCACGGGCGTAAACCATCTGTTTGCCAGATGTTTAGCTGACATTTGTGGCACCCATCTTGTGGGGGCAACTTCCTCCGCCTAAGATCCCAACCTATCTTGAAACAGGGCAGAAGCCTCGTCCAACGAATCAGCCTCTCTCAAAACATTGGGAAGCACAGCCAACCCTCTCTGCACCTAAAATTGCTCTAGGGTAAAATTCACCCACCTCCTGATGGGCACCAACACCGGTCTTGGGACGGACAGCGGCTCCTCCTTCCTAGTAGCTGCCCATTGCGGAAGCCTGGCCCGTACCAAAAAGTGATCAGACCATGACACTCGGCGAAACTCGAGAAATTCCCATCCCATCCCATAGGATAGACCCACATCCAGTGTATTGCCCAGTTCACATGTGGGCTGCATAGATAGGAAAGAAAGATGAAATGGTTCAGACAGTGCTAAAAACTCATGCACGTCTCGATCAGTGCTTTCTGTCAATTGAATATTTAAATCGCCCATGATAATAAATGCCCTGGAGGAAGCAATCAGTTCTTCCAACAATAGTTGGAAGTCCTCCACGTCACAACAGCTTAATGCATCACTCAGGGACGCCATGCTTGTGGACAAAAAACCCTACAATATGTAAAAACGGATAAAAAAAAGAGTGACATTTATTTTTTCTCTGAAGTAGACAAAGTGCTGCTTAATACGCGAGGTGTGCAATGTCCTAGCGGCTTTAGCTCCTCTACTCTGGGCGCTACAAAAAAGATAGAAAGCGTATTTTGTAGCTACAAATCCAGGGGTCGCAGGGGAAGGGTCAAGGGTTCACAAGTGCAAGCTTAGGGGGGTCACATTCCTTTCCCAAACATAGGCATAGGATGCTCTCACATCACCAAACTCTAACTTTTCTCTACAAAGACACAAAGGCTTAAGCACCTTTTCATACCTCAAGCCTGCCTCCACCCTTCCCTGGTATCCCTCCTCTTCACTAATGTTCCTGCACATCTTCCCCCACTTTGGAAGTAACGTATGCCCCCACTCACCACCCCCCAATAAGTCCTGTCCCTGAATTCCACCTGAGGCCACAGATGACACATTAGTTCATTTTTCTTTACAAATTTCGAATATGTGAGCTCAGTGTTGGCCACTAGGGGTCAGTGTGAGACAGTCCCTCTTTAAAATTCTTTGCCATAAGAACTCCTAAATACCCCTCCACCACAGCTTGTATTTAAAAGAGTAATAAAGTTAATAGCAGAGGCAGTCCTTACTGAGTGGTTGCATCCGGCATTCTGTAAAAAGGAAAATAGGAAGTTCCATTCAATGCTTTTGTCGGGACACTCCGGGCTTTAGCTCCCCCTTTCTCCTCCCATTTCATTTCTCACATTTGCTTGCCATTAATGTTACAGCTGCGCAGAGTGCAAGTTCCATTCTTTTCATTAGAGGCGTTTGCCAAGACACTCTGGGCTTTAGGAGCAATGCACTAGAGAGTGACGCCTGGCAGCCATAGTGCGTTGGGAATTCTGCAGCGCTACGAGGAGCGCTGCAGCGTCCCCTTTGCCAAGACACTCCGGGATTTAGGAGCGCTGCACTGGACACTCGCGTCTGGCAGCCATGGTGCGTTGGGGATGCTACAGCGCTACGAAGAGCGCTGAGGCGTCTCAAATGCGCTAAAGTCGGCTGATGTCCTCTTAAAGGGCTATATACACACAGATACTACTTCCCTTATACCTATTGCTATACTTTTATGGCACATGCGCAATGCACGCTGGGATGCATGCCATAAAAGGTAAAAACATTTGTGGACTATATGATGCATTTAAAAGAAGTAGTCATTTATTTATGAGCTACCTTATACGTTATAGCGGTTAGTGCTTACAGTAGGTTTGTGTACGTGCGGGATATGGCGTGAATAAGTAACACCTTTCTCTTGCTGGAGGGGGATGGGCAGATCATGGTGGGTGGAGGGACTGGCGGTGCTTTTGGTTAGTGGGTGAGGGACTGACAAGGCTTTTGGATTGATGAGATTTTTAATGGGTGGGGGCTAGTGAAGCTGTGTGTGGATGAGGGCACTTGTGAGGCTCTGGGATGGTATGTGGGGATTTGGCCATGTGGTGGGGTGGTGAGATGGTGAAAGCAAGGCTCTTAGTGGATGGGGACTGGCAAGGCACTGGGGAACTGTTGAGTCTCTGGGAGTGTGGGTGAGAGTCCTTGCAGTCCTCTGAGTGAGTGGGGGACTGCTGAGAATCAGGGAGATTATGTGGGCCTGGCAAGGCTTTGAGTGGATGGGGACTCGCGAGGCTATGAGGGGACTGAGGAGGCTCTGGGCAGGTGGGTGAAGGGACTGGTAAATTTCTGAGTGGGTGCATGGGGCATGGGCAAGGCTGTGCGTGGTTGGAGGGTTGGCAAGACTCTAGGTGGGGAGTTGGGGGACTGGTGAGTCCCTGGTTGGTTGAGGACTGGTAAAGCTCTGCATTGGTGTGTGGGATTACTGACAAAGCTGTGGGTGGGTGCATGGGCACTGGCAAGTTTCTGGAAGGGGTTGGTGGGTGTACTGGCAATGCACTAAATAGGTGGGTGGAGGACTGGCAAATCTCCTGGTTGGTGGGTGGTGGGACTGACAAGGCTGAGGGTGGGTGGGGAGACTGACAAAACCCCACACACCTTGAGTAGGTGTTTGGGGGTCCTGGCGAGGTTCTGGGTGTGTGGATGGGAGGGTCAAAGGGTGGGTTGGGTACTAGCAAGTCTCTGGGGGATTGACAAGGCTCTGGGTGGGGGGGTATTGGCAAGGCTCTCGGTGGGTGTGGTACTTTTCAAATGTCTGCATGGCTGTATGGTCCTGGCAAGGCCTTGGGTAGGTGGAGAACCTGTAAGGCTCTGGGGGGACTGGCGAGGCTGTGGGTGGTGACTGGCAAGGCTTGGGGTGGGTAGGTAAAAGGGCTTGGCAAAGGCTGTCGTTGGCTGGATGGGCCTAGTGAAGCACTGGGTGTATGGTGCTGACTGGCAAAGCTATGAGTGGGTGGGGGTTACTGGTGAGGCAGTGGATGGGGGAATTGCGAGGCTCAGGTTGGTGGGTGTGGGGAATGACAAGGTCCTGGGATTGTGGGTGGTGGCTGGCGAGGCTCTTGAGTTGGTGGGAGGCATGGAGACACATTCAAGGCCAAAGCAGGGCTCTGGGTGGGTGGAAGACTGGTGAAGCTATGGGGGATTAACATGACTTTGGGTAGATTGGGGTACCGATGAAGCTCTGGGTGGGTGGGTGGACAGTCAAGAAGATTGGTGGCTGTGGGGGCTTGGCGAGGCCCTAGGTGTGTGGAGGACTGTCCAGGCTCTGAGGGACTGGTGATTGTCTGGGCAGGTGGGTGAGGGGACTGACAAGGGTCTGGATAGTTGGATCTGCCTAGCAATGCCCTAGGTGTGTGGGGGTGACTGACAAGGAAATGGATGTGTGGGGGTGATTGCTGAGGATGTGGATGGGTGAGGCTCTGGGTGAGTGAGGAACTGGCGAGGATTATAGTGGTGGGCCGCGAGGCTCTGTGTATGTGGTGGGAGACTGGCGAGTCTCTGGGTATGTGGGTGGGTTGATTGGCAAGGCTCTATATGGGTGTGTGGGGGAGTGATGAAGCTGTGGGTGGGTGGAGAGACTGGTGAGGCTATGGGTAGGTGGGTGGACTGGCAAAGCTCTAGGCTGGATGGTGGGGGGCTGGCGATACTACTTTGGGTGGGGATGGGACTGGCAAGTCTCCAGTGCATGGGTGGGGGATGGGCATAGCTTTGGGAGGGTGAGTGGGTGAGTGGAGAAACTAACAATATTTTAAATGTGTGGGTGAAGGGCTGGCATAACTCTCTGTGGGTGGGGGCCTCTGAGTGGGAGAGTAGTGGGCAGATGTGTGGGTGGATTGGCAAAGGTTTGTGGGGTGCATGTGGCTGACTGGCGAGCCTCTGGGAGGGTAGATGGGGAACTGGCAAGACTCTAGGTGGGTGGGTGAGTGGGGGACTAGCCATGCTCTGGGTTGATTGGTGGTGGAATGTCAAGGCGCTGGGTGGGGGGGCTAAAAAAAACCTACAATATATAAAAACGGATAAAAAAAAGAGTGAAAATATGTTTTCTTTGAAGCAGACAAAGTGCTGCTTAATACGTGAGGTGGGCAATGTCCTAGCGGCTTTAGCTCCTCTACTCTGGGCGCTACAAAAAAGGTTGACTGCACATTTTTCACCTATGAATCCAGGGGTCGCAGGGGAAGGGTCCAGGGGTCACAAGTCAAGCTTAAGGGGGTCAAATTCCATTCACAAACATAGGCACAGGATGCCCTCAGGTCACCAAACTATCTTTTCTCTAGAAAGACACCAAGGATAAGCACCTATATATACCTCAATCCTACCTCCACCCTTCCCTTATGCCGACCCCTTCACTAATGCTCCCACACATCTTTCCCCGCTTTGGACGTAAGGTACGCCCCCTCACCCCATCAATAAGCACTGTTCCTGAATTCCACCTGAGGCCACAGATGATACTTGGGTTAATTGTTACAAATTTCAAATATGCGAACTCAGGGTTGGCCACTAGGGGTCCGTGTGAGACAGTCCCTCTTTGAAGTCCTGGGCTATCTGAACCCCTCAATCCCCCTCCCGCTCAGCTCGTATTTTAAAGAGTAATAAAGTTAACAGCAGAGACAGTCCTTACTGAGTGGTCGCATCCGGTATTCTGTAAACAGGAAAATAGGAACATCCGGCCCACAGTGCACCTGTCAGCTGACAGGCCAAGCACAGCAATGGCTGCCAGGCAGCCTGGGTTAGGGGTGGCTGCAGGCTGGCCTCAGTGACATCACAATGCCCACAAGATGCCCAAATATGGGCATCAGGCGTCACTGACTGGGAAACTCCCTTTGTATGGAAAGAAACGCTAAAGCACTTAAGCAGGTTAGGAAGTAATCCCCACGGATTGGCTGTTTCCTGTTATTGGATACCCTCAAAGAGAGTAGAGGGGCCGAGGGCAGGCAAAGGGCCCCCAAAATATTGGGGGAATTTAATGACAGGAAACACAAGACTGAAACTGTATCTCCCTTCTAAAAATGTATTAAAAAATAAGAAACGTCAAACTTCTTTTAGGAAGGGGAGTGTGATATCTGGTATCAGCTTAGGCCTAAGGCACAGCATGCACACAAAGACTACACGCCCACACAGGTTCTTAGTTGGCACGCGACTGACCTAGGTGTCAGTCGCACTCATATTTATTTCAGCTCCTTCGCGTCATGGCCCGTGCGCCATGACGTGCTGATGGGTATACACACTAGACCGCGTAGTGGTCAGGATCTCTCATGCCACAATGTCACATCCCCTTTTAACTGGGGCTTGTTTGAGGTTAGTCTTTGGTAGACACCATTGATTACATAGCCACGCAACTTGGTGGAGGGTTCAAGGCGTGATCGAAGGTTGTACTTGGTTTTAGCACTTTGTTGCAGAGGATTGGGTGATGGTGCTCTTGGAGATGATGCTTCTGGCATATTTCCTGGACAGGTGGTATTGTTGCTCCTGGGGCAGGTGGTGTTGCTGCACTGGGACTTCAAGAGGTGCCCGTGGGCACAGTCTCATTGTTCTCAACCTGGTCTCCGCCGTTTCGGTCCTCCTGGCAGGTGGTGGTTTCCATCCACATGTTGGGTGGCACTCGTTTAAAGAATGACGGATTTCTGGTCACTGTTTCCGGACCTCGGGTGGCCGTGATCATGCTGTCTTTCGTCTTCGTGACAGTCCAGGGTTGGGATTCAAATGATGTCGACAGCTTGCCACGGGGTGAGCGGTTTTGGAGCATTGCTGAGCACCCTTCAGTGAGGATGTGTGGTGCTGCTCTTCTGTTGTGACTTTCTTTGTCGTTCTGAGTTCTTCTGTTCTGTTCGACTCTTTCAAGGTCAATTGACTGCTTTTCCCATGAGGTGGTGTGTTGAGGAAGGTCCACTTGAATGGGCACTCCGAACATTAGTGCTGCCGGGCAGACTCCTGTTAATGAGTGCGGAGTTTGACGGTAGACTCTCAGGAATCTGTAGACTTCGGGGAGCCATGGGATCACTCTATTTTTCGCTATTCGTAGGGTTTTATTTAGAGTCTGCATGAATCGTTCCGCGTCTCCATTGGCTTGTGGCCAGCAGGGGGCGATATGGTGATGGCGGATATTGCAGGCTGCGAGGAAGGTTCAGAGTTCTCTGCTTCTGAACGGTGGGCCATTATCGCTTTTCATTTCTTTTGGGAAGCCATGGACCGCAAAGATCTTCTCTAGTGCAGTGATCACGCTGGCTGCGTCGGTGGATCGAACAGGTTCAACCTCAGGATGTCGAGTGTGCGCGTCGATGACTAGCAAGAGATAGGAGTCCTGATGCAGGGAGCAGAAATCCACTGATATGGACTGCCACCGCGTCATAGCCCTTGGTGGACATTGGATGGGCACCGGAGA
This sequence comes from Pseudotriton montanus, assembly GCA_035593325.1. NCBI lineage: Eukaryota > Metazoa > Chordata > Amphibia > Caudata > Plethodontidae > Pseudotriton > Pseudotriton montanus. The sequence continues at coordinate 11,598 of JAXIUS010000017.1, forward strand.
TGCTGGTTGTCCAGTTGCCTGGCATTCGGTACATTGATTGATGAGTTCAGTGATTTTCTTGAACCCCTGTGGGACCCACACTCTAGAGCGGAGGAACGCGTAAGATTATGAGATGCCTTGATGCCCGGCGTGTGCGAGCTTCAGGGCTCGGGATTCCAGTGATGCTGGTATGACAATGCGATGTCCTCTTAGAATGAGTCCTTCACTCGAGATTGTCAGTTCATGGCGTATGCCGAAAATGGCTTGGAGAAATTCTTGGGCATCCGGCGTTCACAGATGCATGTTCGTGAGAAAGAGATTCCACTCGCCCATTTTGATAGCTTCCCCCTTCTTTTGTAAGCATCTGTCAGCTTGTGTTTCTTGAATCAGTTCGTCCATGCTGAGAGTCTTGGGCCTGGCACAGGCGATGACATGGCGCACATGCTCTTCAGTTTGCAGTGCCTCTTTGGCTTCTGCGGGTGTGGCTGGGCGCAGGTGTCGCGACAGATAGTCAGCCAGATTGGAGGCACCAGCACGGAAAAAAACATCGACATCATACTTCTGTAATTGCAGCAGCCACTGCTCTATTCTCACAGGTGGATGATGAGCTGAGCCCTTGAAGATCGGGACTAATGGCTTGTGGTCCGTCATGATATTTACAGGGTGGCCGATGAGGTAGACATGGAAATGTTGGCATGCCCACAATATGGCTAAAGCTTCTTTTTCTATGTGCTCATAGTTCCTCTCGGTCTTTGTTAGGGTTCTGCTAGCAAATGCAATCGGGACTGACGAGCCATCTTCTGAGATCTGAGTGAGTACTGCTCCTAGTCCGACAGGACTGGCATCTACTAGGAGTTCAGTGGGCTGTGCAATGTTGAAATATGCCATTACTGTGTCGGCTAAGAGGATGTCTTTTATTTCCTGAAAAGCTGCTTGATGTGTCGTGTCCCACTGCCATGGGCTGTCTTGCTTTGTCAGGGCCCATAGTGGAGCTGCAAACGTCGCTAGCCATGGAATGAATCTTGCGCAGTATGTAGCCATTCCCATGAAGCGTCGGACTTCACCTGCCGACATGGGAGCTGCTGCACTTTTTACATCTGTGACTTTGGCTGGGTCTGCTGACACTCCATGTTTGCTGAAATATATCCGAAGAAACACAACTCTTCTTGTTAAAATTGGCATTTGCCTCTATGTAGGATCAGGCCAGACTCTTCAATCCGCTGCAGGACAGCTTCTAGACGTTCAAAATGTTCTTCGTCAGAGTGGCCATACACCAGGATGTCATCGCTGACGTTCAATGTGCCAGGCAGGTCGTTTAACACTTTTCAGATTTCGTTCTGACAGATTTCTGCGGCTGAGGAAATTCCGAAATGTAGTCTTTTATATCGTTGGAGACCAATGTGGGACGAGAATGTGGCTATGTATCAAGATTTCCGAGCAAGTCTCGGCTGGTGGTATCCCGACTGTAGGTTGAGCTTGCTGAATGTTGTCGCTCCAGTCAGGTCAACCACAATTTCGTCTATCGTTGGCGTCACATGGCGTTCTCTGCCGATGGCAACATTTGGCAGTCTCATGTCAATGCAGATACATACAGCATGAGGCTGTTTTGGCTTGGCGGTGACTACCATTGGAGAGACCCATGGTGTGGGTCCAGAGGTTTTTTCAATTATTTCATTTTCTTCTAGCATGGCTAGTTCTTCTTCCACTGCTTGGCGCATATGAAAGGGCAGTCGCCGGTGCCTGACAGCTTTCGGCTCGATTGTGGGATCAATGTGGAGAGTGATGACTCTCCCTTTTAGGCATCCAATTCCTTTGAAGATGTCTTCGTGTTTTCTAAGCAGAGAGTCAATCTTATCTGAGTGGATGCGGAATGCAAACTGGATTATTTTGAGTCTTTCTGCCGTTTTTCAGCTTAGTAGTGTCTCTATGCCTGTGTCTACCACATAGATTCTGGCTTTACAGGTGTGGTCATTGAACATAAACTCGGGTTTGAATGACCCCGCTACAGGCAATGCTGTTTTTGCGCCATAGGCATAAAGTTTGACTGTTTTGGATTGTAGTTCCGGTTTGTAGCTGAGCTTGTTAAATTTTGACAGTGGCATGACGTTGACAGTGACTCCAGTGTCAACAATCATTTTGGCTGGCACCCCATCGATGTCCACTGAGCATGTCGGTTGTGTGCGGCTGCAACGTCATCTCTTTTTGCTTGGGATGATGGTTGATATCATATGCACTTGCTCACGTCGATGCTTTCTGTGTTGACGTTGTGTTCGAGTGGATTTGTCATCTGAGGACTCATCATCGCTGGAGGAGTCTGTGGAATCTGGTGGATGGTGAGCAGTGATTAGGTTGGCTTTGTGAATGTAATTGTCCTTGGATATTGTGTTGGTTGGTTGTTTCGCTTCATCTTCAGAGTACTCTTCGTACGAAGTCTCCTTTTCTCCATCGTCATCCACAGCTCTTGCTTTTCCTTTCTTTCGGTAGATAGGTCGCGGTTTGGGTGGCGACACAGTTTCTTGATAGTTCTTGTCTTTTGGTGATTCTCTGTGGTGTTCATACTCTCGGCGGCATCCCTCGCCGGTATTGACTATTGATGCACACAGATGCAAAATGGTTCATGACACCGCATTTGCGGCATGTTGTCCCTTGTGCAGGGCATTGTTCCTATCTATGCCACTGTCCACCGCACCACCGGCATGATTGGTTTCTCTGAAAGTTGGATTGAGGACGGTCATTTTGGCGGTAGTTGTCAGTGCAGCGCCGTTCACTCACTGCTGCAGCTATGTGGAGTCCAGATCGTATGGCAGTTTCCTCATGGCAGCTTCCATGGAGGCTGCGTGGGCATCTGTGAGTTCACGCTGTCGTCCCATGTCCAGTATTCGGTCTAGCGGGACATCATCTTCTGATAGAATGGTTCTTCGGAGCTTGTCAGATGACATACCATAGATGACTTGTTGTCATATTGCATACTCCTCGTCTGGGTGAGCGCATGAGCTGGCCATCTTTCTAAGGTGTGCATGGAAGTCATCTATTTTCTCTCCTGGTTTTTGGAGGGCCAGACTCACCTGAAATCTTTCATAATCTTTCCTGATCTTCGGTTTAAATTTTGTAGTGAGAGCCGGGACTGCCGCTGTATAGTCTGTGGCCTGGCCCCTGTTGGGCAATGAGTTGAACAGTCTCAGGGTTTGAGGGCCGAGGTTCAGTAACAAAAGTATGCGGCAATGGGAATTATCGTCCACATGTCTGGCTTGGAGGTGTAGGTCAAACATTTGGCTCCATAGATCCCAGCACATGCCAGTGTTCGTGGCTGGGGTGTATGGGATAAACGGTGACATGAAGGTATTACCACTTGTGTCATTTGGAATGACTCCTAGGGTGATGTCTCCTGAGGGGCTGGAAGTGGCTGCAGGATTAGTTCTAATGTCCTGTGAGTGGCGGCGGTGCTGTGGGGGCGTGTCCTGATCAGACATTGTCTAAGACACGTGTGGTTATTTTACTGTTAAAGTGGTTATGACTTGCTCCACACAGCGTTTGATGGGTGGCTCAGCTTGTGCAGTGTCCTCTTCCCTCAGGTTCACTAGCACGGAACAGGCACACAAAAGTCTTAGTGCTGGTGAGTGTAGTGGGAGAAGGGCTGGGCAGAGTGTTTTGGTGCCAAAACTCACTCCACTTACTGTTAGGATGGCTGCAGGCGCTGGCAGGGCCTGGTGAAGCAGGAGTGCGTGTGGCTGTGCTCAGTCGATTTCACGCTCCGTCAACAAGGCAGGCGGGAGCAGGGGCACCTCCATCAGCAAGGACCCTCCGACAGCAGCTGACGTTGTGTTTCAGCCAGCATGTGGCACGCTTGGGAAGCTGAAGGCCGCAGGGCCCGCGGAGAGGCGGCTCCACGCGGGGCGCGCCGGCAGCATCACTCTATGGAGACTCACGGAGCAGCGGCTCCATGCGAGTCTGTTGTGCTGTGTTCCGGCCCTGCTCCGGGATCATGCACAGGAAACTCTCCGGAGCGGCTGCACCACGAAGATGGATGTTAGCAAGCACTGGATGCAGTGCGGCTCTCAAAGCGGTAGCATACCGCAAGGGCAGGCACGCTGAAGAGCGCGGAGGTAGAGCGCTCTTTGAGATGACTCCCATGGTGGTGGTGAGTAATGCTGGATACACGCGGGGTGGGACCCGCTCGTCGCCAGTGTGATATCTGGTATCGGCTTAGGCCTGAGGCACAGCATGCACGCAAGGACTACACGCCCACACAGGTTCTTAGTTGGCGTGCGACTGACCTAGGTGTCAGTCGCACTCAGATTTATTTCAGCTCCTTCATGTCATGGCCCGTGCGCCATGATGTGCTGATGGGTATACACACTAGACTGCGTAGCGGTCAGGATCTCTCATGCCACAATGTCACAGGGAGGAACTTCGCGCTGCTCACAGTACCTGCACAGCGCCTTGAATGATTTTAGGAAGGAGAGGCACCTCGTGCTGGTTACCTGCACAGCACCTTGAATGATTTTAGGGAGGGGAGGCACCTTGTGCTGCTTGCCTGCACAGCGCCTTGAATGATTTTAGGGAGATGAGGCACCTTGTGCTGCTTACAGTACCTGCACAGCGCCTTGAATGATTTTAGGGAGGGGAGGCACCTCATGCTGCTTACAGTACCTGCACAGCGCCTTGAATGATTTTAGGGAGGGGAGGCACCTCATGCTGCTTACAGTACCTGC
>JAXIUS010000018.1:5471-16187 GCA_035593325.1 Pseudotriton montanus
TACCGTTGGCAGTGTTGAGGAGTAACAGGACTCTAACACATTTTTCCCTTTTTGTCTCTTACAGGTTTCTCCAGTGGCCCCTGGGTCCTATTGGGGTACACGCCGACCCTGAATTGGTTCAGTCCCCTTTGGGGTCGGGGTGTCTCTCACGTGCTCCATTCTAGAACCTAATACTCCCTACAAAATGGACGCTGCTGCAGCAGCACCTGACATAAATGTTCAGGCCCTTCCTATATCCATAGAAGGGATCACGGTGGCACTTCAAGCCTTGCAAACACAAGTGCAAGAATGCATGGAGGTGGTGCGGAAGCTCCAGGCGCCTCCGAACGCCCCACCGGCCCCTCCAATACTGCCACCTAGGGAATCATTGCCTCCTGCCTTAACTCCATTACCCAAAAAGTATGCAGGGCAACCCGAGGACTTTCGTCCCTTCAAGGCACAGTGTCAGCTACTTTTCACACAGCGTGCAGCTAGTTTTGCCTCTGATTCCCAGAAAGTGACACAAATTCTCCTCCTTCTCGAGGGGAATGCGTTAAGATGGGCTACCCCTTTGATTGAACGGAAGGATCCGTTATTATTAAATTATGATCTCTTCTTAAAGGAGTTCGCTACGGTCTTTGATGTCACATATCATCAATCGACCCGATGTAAAGAATTCCTCCATATAAAACAGGGTCCCAGGGATTTGCGTTCATATATTACAGAATTCCAAGCCTTGGCAGCAGAAGTAGGCTGGATGGATGAGACGCAAGTTACTATCTTCCAAGAAGGTCTAAGAGAGGACCTCCGAGATGCTCTCCTCCAGATACACCCTCTACCGACTAAGTTACAGGACTTCATAGGACTGGTCCTACGTTTAGATCATAGATTATCCTCCCGAAAGCGCGCCACCCCAGCTAGACCACGGTTTCCCCCGCCGTTAGTACACTCTACGGCCAGTCAAGATACCTCAGAACCTATGGTTTTGGGAGAGGTTAGGGGACCTCTGTCGACCGCGGAAAGACAGAGACGAAGAGATCTCCGTCTTTGTCTTTACTGCGGTACATCAGGACATTATATCGGCCAGTGCCCGGTGCGACCCCTGTCGGGAAACGCCAAGGTTCGGCCGAAAGAGAGGACCGACCGAACCACCTCCTAAAATCCTCTACACAAACTTTGGGACCCCTTCCCGGCCTCGCAGATTGGCATGTTTATGTTTCTTGCACCCTCACTTTCTCGAACTCTGAGTCTTCGGTTAGTTCCCGACATTTGCAAGCCATGTTAGACTCTGGGGCCCCTGGAGTTTATGTTTCTTCCTCTTTAGTGACGGAATTAGGTCTTCCAGTCAGAGAACTTTCCCTACCGATACCCCTTACTTCTCTTGATGGTACCCCTTTTAAGCAATTTGCGATCACGCACCAAACAGTACCATGTAGTCTCTGGGCAAATACTCACCATTTAGGGGAGTATACCTTGAATATTCTAGAAACTCCCGGATTTGAGGTGGTATTGGGTCTAACTTGGCTTAGAGATTTGAACCCGATCATAGATTGGCAACGGCGCACTATGCGGCTGTCCTCGGGGACAATCCCTCTCATCTTTGAGACACCCTCCCGGATTTCTCTCAACACAGTTAGTGAGGGTATACCAAAGGAATACCAAGATCTACGTCATGTTTTTGACAAAAAAGAGGCTCAAAACCTGCCCCCACACCGTCATTTCGACTGCCAGATAGACCTTATCAAGGATGCTCCTCTCCCAAGAGGGCGAACCTATGCTCTCAATCCCCGAGAAGATCAGGTGTTAGAAACCTATATTGATGATAGTCTAGCTAAGGGGTTCATTCGCCCTTCTCGCTCTCCCCTAGGAGCTCCTATCTTTTTTATCGCCAAAAAAGATACTACTGATTTGCGCCCTTGCATTGATTACCGAAAATTAAACGAGATTACGATTCCCTTTGTGTTCCCCCTTCCGCTAATCCCTGTATTATTTGATCAAATCAAGGGAGCAGTTTGGTTTTCCAAGCTAGATCTACGCGGAGCATATAATTTATTACGTATAAAGGAGGGGCATGAATGGAAAACCGCCTTTCAATGTAGGAAAGGGCATTATGAATACACAGTAATGCCGTTCGGTCTAGCTAGTGCACCCGCTTTCTTCCAATCCTTTATGTCCTCCATCTTTGCCGATTTGGAGAATAAATACTTGATTATCTATCTAGATGATGTATTAGTCTTTTCTCCATCTTACGAGACCCATGTTCAACACGTCCGACAGGTGCTATTGCGCTTAGAGGCGAATTCTCTATATGCTAAGCCAGAGAAATGCCTTTTTCATCAGACCACCATTCCCTTCCTGGGTTACATAGTGTCGGCCGACGGTTTTACCATGGATCCTAGAAAGATCCAAGCTATCAGGGATTGGGTTCCACCCCATAACACCAAAGCCTTACAGAGATTCTTAGGGTTTTGTAATTATTATAGGAAATTTATTCCCCATTACTCTACCATTGCCACGCCCTTGACTGACTTGTTAAAGTCTACCCAGAGATATCAATGGGGAAACCCACAACAAACTGCCTTTAGGAAGTTACAGCAGGCGTTTGAAGTCCCTCGAATCCTTATTCATCCCGATGCAACGAAACAATACACCCTGGAATGCGATGCATCAGATTCAGGGACAGGGGCCATCCTGTCGCAAAGAGACCCCGAAGGGTTTTTGGTTCCTATCGCCTTCCAATCTCACAAATACACGGAAGCGGAACGGCACTATTCTGTCTTTGACAAAGAATTACTGGCCATTGTCTTAGCCTTGAAAGAATGGCGGCATTACCTGGAGGGAGTGGATCAACCTGTACTTGTGTACACAGATCATCGGAATTTGGCGTTTCTTAAGAGTGCCCGAGCTAGTACTCCCCGACAGTTACGTTGGTCCCTGTTTTTCACGCGCTTCAATCTATGCATAACCTACAGACCAGCCTCATTAAATGCTCGAGCTGATGCTCTCTCTCGCATCTATCCTGCCTCTCCTGATCCCCTGGTGGCTCCCTTATTCGAATCCGGTCAGATAGTAGCTTCTATGGACCATCCGGTCTCTTCCTTTTTGTCCGAGGTACAGACCGCTTCTCAATCAGTTCCACTACCTGAAGTATCGGATTCGAAAAGTATAGATGGACTGGTGTATATCAAGGGACGTCTATGGATCCCTACTCGCCCTCTCCAGGAAGAACTAGTCTCCTGGGTACATGCTTCCCCCTCCGTAGGTCATCCCAGTACTATACGGACCTTTGAGTACCTCCAACGGTACTTCTGGTGGCCCCATATGAAAGAGCAAGTTGAAGCATGCATACAAGACTGTCAGACTTGTATTCGGGCCAAGAGAAAACAAGGAAGACCTCAGGGACTCCTGCAGCCTCTACCTATTCCTACGGTTCCTTGGTCCTTGGTTACCATGGACTTCATCACCGAACTCCCCTCATCCAGGGGATATAAACACGTCTTAGTGGTAAAGGACTCCTTGACGAAGGGTGTCCATTTAATACCATTCACTTCTCTACCTTCAGCATCTCGACTGGCACAAGTATTCGTACAAGAAGTATACCGTCTACACGGCCTTCCAGAAGTCCTGGTTACGGATCGAGGGGTTCAATTTACCGCGGCCTTTTGGCGCCATTTGATGAAACACCTCGCCGTGGATCATCGATACTCCACGGCGTATCATCCTCAGACGGACGGCTCCACTGAAAGAGCCAATCAAGAGTTGGAGAAGTTCTTTCGGTTGACCTGTATGTCTCAACCTACGAAGTGGTCTTATTTCCTCCCTTTGGCCGAATTCGCTCTCAATTCTAGATGGAACGTTTCCATCAAGGCGTCGCCGTTTTTTGCCTTGTTGGGTTACCACCCCCGTCCCTGGACATGGATCAAGATACCTTCAGGTTTGCCACGACCGGTGGAGACTTGGTTCCGGTGTTTCCGTCTCCGTATGCTGGTTCTACAGTCCACCCTGGTTTCTTCTCAGTGGGCCATGAAAGCGCAGGCAGATCTCCGAAGGGCGCCGGCCCCGGCTTACCGGGTTGGCGACTGGGTGTGGTTATCAACGGCTCATATCCGTCTTTCGGGCCCCCCTAAGTTCCGGCCCCGACATATTGGTCCGTTCCGAATTTCGGCGGTTGTCTCCCCGTTGGCAATGCGGCTGGCCTTGCCCTCCACTCTACGTGTTCACCCTGTCTTCCATGTCTCCCTTCTCTTGCCCGCTCGTGGTCCGCCTCGTCGTCCGGTAACCCTGGCATCTTTGTGTAGCCTCTCGGGTGCTCTAGCGGGCCGTGCGAGGAGGGGTATTATGTTGGGGTTCGCTCGAACCCCCACTCGTCACGGGGGATCAAGCCCCTTCCGGACCGCATCCCCGCACTACCAGGGGCAAGAGAAGGACGGGACACGTATCACACCCCAACATTTCCCTGAGAAGGGGAGTACTCGGGGGTACTCCGGAGTGGCCTCACGGCCGCGACAACGGCGGCGGTTCACTTACCGCAATCAGCGTCGTATCTGGCGTAAGCGCGGTCATCGCGCTACTCCGCTAAATTTCGTGACTGCCTCCGTTCCTGAAGTACCAGAATACACTAGGTGCAGGGGTTCTTAGTTCTCCCACACTTCTAGGGGGTTAGGGGCCCCCCTTGAGGGCTTGCCTGGGTCTCCTCAGCACTTCCTGTATGGGCGGCCATTTTACTGTTTCAAAATGGCCGCCGGGTTATTTAAGTCCTCTGTAGGAGGGGTCTGCCAATTGACTCTCCTGATTGGGTCCAGACAGCTTGCTATATAAACTGCAAGAGAGCCTTCAGTCCTTGCCTGAACATTACCCTTGGAGGAGTGTTTTCGCCTGGTATTGGTTTCTGAGAGTAGACTGTGGATTTTGGTTTTCTGGTTTTTGACTGTGGCTTTGGCATCCTGATTCTTCTGCTGGTTCTCCCTATTGGATTTGGTTGTGCTGGTGATTGACCCTGCTTTGCTTCTGGATTGGCTCCTGGATTTCCTTAGGTTCTCGGCGTGTCTGTTATGGTATACTGACCTGGCTTGTTGTTGACCTCCTTTTCTATTCCCTTGGTTCTTGGCGAGACAGTACTGGTTTTTGACTTCTGGCTTGTTTGACTATCCTCTGGGCTCTCCCTTTGTCCTTTCCTTTTTGGCTTGTTCTTGGCTCCAGTTTGGTTTTTGCCTGAAGTACATCAAGGTGCAGCAATCTCGTTGCTGTTCCTGGCGTGCCCTGGTATTGTGCGTGCCTGGGGTCAACCTCTGGTGGGTACATCCTCCTTTCAGGTGTTACCGTGGGCAGTGTTGAGGAGTAACAGGATTCTAACACACTTTTCCTTTTGTCTCTTACAGGTTTCTCCAGTGGCCCCTGGGTCCTATTGGGGTACACGCCGACCCTGAATTGGTTCAGTCCCCTTTGGGGTCGGGGTGTCTCTCACGTGCTCCATTCTAGAACCTAATACTCCCTACAAAATGGACGCTGCTGCAGCAGCACCTGACATAAATGTTCAGGCCCTTCCTATATCCATAGAAGGGATCACGGTGGCACTTCAAGCCTTGCAAACACAAGTGCAAGAATGCATGGAGGTGGTGCGGAAGCTCCAGGCGCCTCCGAACGCCCCACCGGCCCCTCCAATACTGCCACCTAGGGAATCATTGCCTCCTGCCTTAACTCCATTACCCAAAAAGTATGCAGGGCAACCCGAGGACTTTCGTCCCTTCAAGGCACAGTGTCAGCTACTTTTCACACAGCGTGCAGCTAGTTTTGCCTCTGATTCCCAGAAAGTGACACAAATTCTCCTCCTTCTCGAGGGGAATGCGTTAAGATGGGCTACCCCTTTGATTGAACGGAAGGATCCGTTATTATTAAATTATGATCTCTTCTTAAAGGAGTTCGCTACGGTCTTTGATGTCACATATCATCAATCGACCCGATGTAAAGAATTCCTCCATATAAAACAGGGTCCCAGGGATTTGCGTTCATATATTACAGAATTCCAAGCCTTGGCAGCAGAAGTAGGCTGGATGGATGAGACGCAAGTTACTATCTTCCAAGAAGGTCTAAGAGAGGACCTCCGAGATGCTCTCCTCCAGATACACCCTCTACCGACTAAGTTACAGGACTTCATAGGACTGGTCCTACGTTTAGATCATCGATTGTCCTCCCGAAAACGCACCGCTCCAGCTAGACCACGGTTTCCTCCTCCTTTAGTGCATTCTACAGCCGGTCAAGATAACTCTGAACCTATGGTTTTGGGAGAGGTTAGGGGACCCCTGTCGACCGCGGAGAGACAGAGACGAAGGGATCTCCGTCTTTGTCTTTACTGCGGTACATCTGGACATTATATCGGCCAGTGCCCAGTGCGTCCCCTGTCGGGAAACGCCAAGGCTCGGCCGAGAGAGAGGACCGACCGAGCCACCTCCTAAAATCCTCTACACAAACTTTGGGACCCCTTCCCGGCCTCGCAGATTGGCACGTCTATATTTCTTGCACACTCACGTTCTCGAACTCCGAGGCTTCTATTAGTTCCAGACACTTGCAAGCCATGTTAGACTCTGGGGCCCCCGGGGTTTATGTTTCTTCTTCTTTAGTGACGGAATTGAGTCTTCCTGTCAGAAAACTTACCTTACCAATTCCCCTTACTTCTCTTGATGGTACACCTTTTAAGCAATTTGCGATCACTCACCAGACAGTACCATGTAGCCTTTGGGCAAACACTCACCATTTAGGGGAATATACCTTGAACATCCTAGAAACTCCCGGATTTGATGTGGTTTTGGGTCTAGCTTGGCTTAGAGATTTGAATCCTATCATAGATTGGCAACAACGCACTATGCAGCTGTCCTCTGGGACAGTACCTCTCATCTTTGAGACCCCCTCCCGGATTTCCCTAAACACAGTTAGTGAGGGTATACCAAAGGAATATGAAGACCTACGTCATGTTTTTGACAAGAAAGAGGCCCAAAAGTTGCCCCCACACCGTCATTTCGACTGTCAGATAGATCTTATCAAGGATGCGCCTCTCCCAAGAGGGCGTACTTATGCTCTCAATCCCCGAGAAGATCAGGTGCTAGAAACCTATATTGACGATAGTCTGGCTAAAGGATTCATTCGTCCTTCTCGCTCTCCACTAGGAGCCCCTATCTTCTTTATCGCCAAAAAGGATACTACAGATTTGCGTCCTTGCATAGATTACAGAAAACTGAACGAGATTACGATTCCCTTTGTGTTCCCCCTTCCACTAATTCCTGTATTATTCGATCAGATCAAGGGAGCGGTTTGGTTCTCCAAATTAGATCTACGCGGAGCTTATAATTTATTACGCATAAAGGAGGGGCATGAATGGAAAACCGCCTTTCAATGTAGGAAAGGGCATTATGAATATACAGTGATGCCATTCGGACTAGCTAGTGCGCCCGCATTCTTCCAATCCTTTATGTCCTCCATCTTTGCCGATCTAGAGAACAAATACTTGATTATCTATCTAGATGATGTATTGGTCTTTTCCCCATCATATGAGACTCATGTTCAGCACGTCCGACAAGTGCTATTGCGCTTAGAGGCAAATTTCCTGTATGCCAAGCCAGAGAAATGCCTTTTTCATCAGACCACCATTCCCTTCTTGGGTTACATAGTTTCGGCTAACGGTTTTACCATGGATCCCAGAAAGGTCCAAGCCATCAGGGATTGGGTTCCACCCCATAATGCCAAAGCCTTACAGAGATTCTTAGGGTTTTGTAATTATTATCGGAAATTTATTCCCCATTACTCTACCATTGCCACGCCTTTGACGGACTTGTTAAAGTCTACCCAAAGATACCAATGGGGAAACCCGCAACAGGACGCCTTTAAGAAGTTACAACAGGCATTTGAAGTCCCTCAAATCCTTAGTCATCCTAATGCAACAAGACAATATACCCTGGAGTGCGATGCATCAGACTCAGGGACAGGGGCCATCCTGTCACAAAGAGACCCCGAAGGGTTTCTGGCTCCTATCGCCTTCCAATCTCATAAATACACGGAAGCGGAACGACACTATTCCGTCTTTGACAAGGAACTACTGGCCATAGTCCTGGCCCTGAAAGAGTGGCGGCATTACTTGGAGGGAGTGGACCAACCTGTACTGGTATATACAGATCATCGGAATTTGGCATTTCTTAAGAATGCCCGTGCTAGTACTCCCCGACAGTTACGTTGGTCCCTATTTTTTACGCGCTTCAATCTATGTATAACCTATAGACCAGCCTCCTTGAATGCTAGAGCTGATGCTCTCTCTCGCATCCATCCAGCATCTCCATATCCCCTGGTGGCTCCCTTATTCGAGTCCGGTCAGGTATTAGCTTCTATGGACCATCCGGTTTCTTCCTTTTTGTCCGAAGTACAGACAGCTTCTCGAACAGTTCCGCTACCTGAGGTGTCGGATTTAAAGAGTATAGATGGACTGGTGTATGTCAGAGGACGTTTGTGGATCCCTACTCGCCCCCTCCAGGAAGAACTTGTATCCTGGATACATTCGTCCCCCTCTGTAGGTCACCCCAGCGTTATACGGACCTTCGAATATCTTCAACGGTACTTCTGGTGGCCCCAAATGAGAGAGCAGGTTGAAGCATGTATACAAGACTGTCAGACTTGTATTCGGGCCAAGAGAAAGCAAGGAAGACCTCAGGGACTCTTGCAGCCTTTGCCTATTCCCACGGTACCTTGGTCCTTGGTTACCATGGATTTCATTACTGAACTTCCCTCATCCAAGGGATATAGACACATCTTAGTGGTGAAGGATTCTCTAACGAAGGGTGTCCATTTGATACCTTTCACTTCTCTACCTTCAGCGGCTCGACTGGCACAAGTTTTTGTACAAGAAATCTACCGTCTGCATGGCCTTCCCGAGGTCCTGGTCACGGATCGAGGGGTACAATTTACAGCGGCCTTTTGGCGCCATTTAATGATACTCCTCGCCGTGGATCATCGTTATTCCACGGCTTACCATCCTCAGACGGACGGCTCCACTGAAAGAGCCAATCAAGAGTTGGAGAAGTTCTTTCGTTTGACATGTATGTCACACCCTACGAAGTGGTCCTATTTTCTCCCTTTGGCCGAATTCGCTCTTAACTCTAGATGGAACGTGTCCATCAAAGCGTCGCCCTTTTTTGCCTTGTTGGGTTACCACCCCCGTCCCTGGACTTGGATCAGGATGCCCTCAGGTCTTCCAAGATCAGTGGAAACTTGGTTCCGGTGTTTCCGTCTCCGTATGCTGGTACTACATTCCACCCTGGTGTCTTCTCGGTGGGCCATGAAAGCACAGGCAGACTTGCGGAGGGCGCCGGCCCCTGCGTATCGGGTTGGCGACTGGGTGTGGTTATCAACGGCACATATCCGTCTTTCTGGCTCCCCTAAATTCCGACCCCGACACATTGGTCCATTCCGGATTTCTGCAGTTGTCTCCCCGTTGGCAGTGCGGTTGGCCTTGCCATCCGATCTACGTGTTCACCCGGTCTTCCATGTCTCCCTTCTCTTACCCGCTCGTGGTCCGCCTCGTCGTCCAGTGACCCTGGCCTCTTTGTGTGGCCTCTCGGGTGCGTTAGCGAGCCGTGCGAGGAGGGGTATTATGTTGGGGTTCGCTCGGACACCCACTCTCCGCAGCGGGTCGAGCCCCCTCCAGACCACTTCCCAACCCTGCCAGCGGCAGGAGAAGGACGAGGTACTTCACGCACCCCAACATTTCCCCGAGAGGGGGAGTACTCGAGGGTACTCCGGAGCGGCCTCACGGCCGCGACAACGGCGGCGGTTCACTTACCGCAAACAGCATCGTATACGGCAAAAGCGTGGTCGGGGCGCAACGCCGCAGACTCTTCGTGATTACCTCCGCTCCTGAGTGACCAGAACACACTAGGTTCAGGGGTTCTTCACTCCTCTACACATCTAGGGGGTTAGGGGCCCCCCTTGAGGGCTTGCCTGGGTCTCCTCAGCACTTCCAGTATGGGCGGCCATTTTACTATTTCAAAATGGCCGCCGGGTTATTTGAGTCCTCTGTAGGAGGGGTTTGCCAATTGTCTCTCCTGATTGGGTCCAGGCAGCTTGCTATATAACCTGCAAGAGAACCTTCAGTCCTTGCCTGAACATTGCCCTTGGAGGAGTGTTTTCGCCTGGTGTTGGTTCCAGAGAGTATACTGTGGTTTTTGGTTTTCTGGTTTTTGACTGTGGTTGTGGCATCCTGATTATTCTATTGGTTCTCCCTATTGGATTTGGTTTTGCTGGTGATTGACTCTTTTTGCTTCTGGATTGACTCTTGGATCTCCCTTGGTTATAGGCGTGTTCGTTCTGGTAGACTGACCTGGCTTAGTTTTGACCTCCTTGGCTCTTCCCTTGGTTCTTGGCGAGACAGTACTGGTTTTGGACTCCCTGGCTTGTTTTGACTATCCTCTGGTTTCTCCTTTGGTACTTTTCTCTTTGGCTTGTTCTTGGCTCTAGTTCAGTTTTGCCTGAATAACATCAAGGTGCAGCGAACCCCTTGCTGTTCCTGGCGTACCCCTGGTATTGTGCGTGCCTGGGGTCAACCTCTGGTGGGTGCTTCCTCCTTTCAGGTGTTACCGTTGGCAGTGTTGAGGAGTAACAGGACTCTAACACATTTTTCCCTTTTTGTCTCTTACAGGTTTCTCCAGTGGCCCCTGGGTCCTATTGGGGTACACGCCGACCCTGAATTGGTTCAGTCCC
>JAXIUS010000019.1:0-15929 GCA_035593325.1 Pseudotriton montanus
TAAGTTACTACTGCTCTGAGCAGTTTTAACTTACTCAAAAATTACTCATGGTGAGGTTGAGAAGGGCGGCTTTGTGAATTGTCTGCTCTGGGTGGGAGGGTCATGAGTAATGGGAGGGTCTGGGAGGGGAGGGTGACTGAGACGTGAAACCCTGCCTTTTTCAGTCACTTTCAGCCATCCTCCGCCCTCCTGATTGCATCATGGGGGGATTTGCATGGCTCCATGCAAATCCCGCCCATGAAGAGTAAGGGATTCATGAAGGGCACTTACTCACGGCTCCATGAGTAAGTGCCCTGTGCGGATCTTCCTCCAGGCCGGGGGATCTTCCTCCAGACCGGCGGAAGATCCGCATAGCGTGCGGATCTTCCGCACCCTTAGTGAATTGCCTCTACTCCTGACTTACTCATGAGTAAGTCAGGAGTAGAGCTTTCGTGAATGAGGCCCAGTGTATTGATGAAATAGTGTGCACTGTATTGCCGTGTGTAACAGTATAATGATATAGAGCTGCTTAAGAAAGTAATATTGAAATTCCATACACACAAAGGTGAATTTCTGAACTGGCCTGATGCAGGCTCAACATGAGCTGTAAATACATTCATATTGAAGCTGTAGAATTTGTTTACACACCTTGATCACTGAACTTGTATGCATATTATTCTAGAATGTTAACAATGTTTACTTTTTCAAGGTCTGGCAATTACACTAGGTTTTATTTTCAAGTCACAGTGATAAATATGTAGAGTTATTTTGAAACATTTAACTTTCCTTAATGCTTCCTGGTATGTGAGGAAGTCTATGGCCTATGAGACAGCTATTGTGGTTGGTATTACAGTTTTGCTTCAGTATCAATATATGATCACTGTATGCCCATTCATTACATACAATACCAACTGATATTTTTGGTCATATTAGCTTTACTTGGTACAGAGTAATTGTGCTCTCTAGCATAGGGTTCGAAATTAGCAGTTGTCCCGGAGCCTGGGGCTCCTTATTTTTCATTCGGGCTCCCTGCGTGCACCTTCAGGCAGCTGGCTCCTACACATCCACCATATCAAACATTTGCTGCCAGTGTAAAACACACTGCACTGCCCTCGCAATCTTCCCAGTCCTATCCAGTTACTGGTCCAGGGTCCGGAGCAGTGTGAGGTTCAGGTCACCCCAACCACCGAATGGGAGTTGGAGTCACAGCGCAAAAGGGCTAGAGCAGATTCAAGAACACCACAGAGCCGGTATTGGGCTCATAGATGTTCCGTAGTTGCACATGAGTATTGCAGAGCACGCCCTTCACCAACAAAGAACACCCATTAGGGTCAGAAGTGCAGCAGATACATTGAAAGGATACAGAATGGTGGATCAGGATCACCACTCTTCTAGACCCATGTGTGTGGTGTGCAAAGTAATGGTGCACCTCCAGTATTTCGCAAAATTCGTGCAATCCACTGGCAGGAAGTGAATCTCCTGTAAGAAAGCCACCTGGACCTCATACTGCTTAAGCATTGATAACACTCGCCTGCATTTTGAAGTATTATTTAAGCCCCTATTGTTCCATGACATAATTTGATAATCAACCCTCCTCCCCACCATTAAACCATCTACGGAAGTATGGTAATGCACGGTATTAAAGCTCACTCCAGTCTCCAAGTAATGACCTCACACAGCATTGTGAAGAGTCCTAGTATGCAGTCCAACAAATCTAAACCAATGTGTAAGACAACCCCTCCAAACCTCTGAGCCTGCCACCCATACCAGGTACCCACAACAAAACTCCACCTAGCAGTCCGAAACCTAGAACACAGTGCAGTAACGGGGTACATCATATTTGCCATCCTGGAGGCAGATCTCTCTACTGAGTGGGAGAAATCCGGCGAGGAGCTCCGGCTCGACTATGCATGAGGCAAGAAAAGCAACGCAACACTACAGGCTAAGCAGTCAAACAGAGTGTACACGTTGGCAAGAGGCTGCGACAGGGGCAGCATGTCTGGAAATCAAATCAACATCAAAAGGAAGATATCCAGAATAGGGAGACGCACCAGGCCATAGACAGTGCATAGTGAAACACCAGAAAACTTCCAACAGCTAAGCAGCCCATAGGATACCGAATAGCTCACTCATTGGAATCGAGCGAAGCATCATCCACCATATGTGAACCAACAGAAGAGGGCCCAGAGCGCTGCTGTACAGAGAGTTCATGCTCACCCTGCCAGTTCTCAATTGCCACTTCAATTTTGCGGGGAGTGCCATCAGTAGACGCTGGAAGTGGAGGAAGTCCAGCTGAGTTGTTACTAGTGCTCTCTCTCTTGTGGATCCTGGAGTGCCCACCATAAAGGCAGAGCCGTATCACCGCTCCCTCTATGTAGTCTTCTGAATAGTGGGCTCAGTGAATAAGATTACAGGTAGTTTACCATGAAACAACATGGCATAACGAATGCCCCAGGCCCGTAGAGTTTCCCTGACCTGCAAAAACGTGCTCCTTTGTTTCTGCACAGCTGCCGTGAATTCAAGGTACAAACTCACCCTAGAGCCTTCATGATAGATCTCAACCATGTTGCAGGCCGCCATCAGGATTGCATTTCGGTCATGGTAATCAGGATCCTGCATATCGTGGGATGATGTAGACCACCAGGGGGGAGGGCGGGGCACAAGAGTGCGGTGAACCCTTTCAATAATGAAGTGCAGAGACAGCTGTATCTATGGAAGTAAACGCTGGGTCAATGTTTCCTGATGCCTCGGCTCCAGCTCCTCCAGAAGTCCAATGACCTTCACATTTTTGCACTGCTCCATCCCATGTAACCCTCGAGGTGCCGATGTACCTTGCACTGCTGTATCTCCATGGCACAGGCTGATGTCCAGAGTGGCAGCTGCTCGTCTTCAAGTGTAATAACCTTTTCCTCTGCCTCCTGGAGCCTGTGCTCCAGTGTTGCAGTATGTGACTGTGCAGTGTCAAATCATGCAGTCAGTTTTTCAATGGCTGCAACCACATCAGCTAAAACCTAAGCAGGTCTCCCAGGATCTGTCGAGTGGTTACGGCTTCCAGTTCCTCAGCAGCCACCAGTGTAGACAGAATCGCAGGGGTCCCCATTTCCTGCCACGTGTCACCATCTTGATGTGTCTCCTCCCAAAGGCTGCAGAAGGTTAGGAAGACATAATCAGGCATCTTTCTGTTCTAAATTTCCACCTATCGGCCGGTAACACAACTCCGGATAATAACCAGACTGATAGAGCATGTTGTAACATCTCAGTTTCAAGAGTTCTGGTAGTCCATGGGGTCTTTCATGATTGCCAGTCTGGTTTTAGACCAGGGAGGGGGACGGAGCTGGCCATTGAGACCATGAGAGAGCGCCTCTATGTCGGATGTGGGTCATCCCGCCGCCCTGATCCTGCTTGAACATTCAGCGCCATTTGATACCATAGACCATGGTGTTCTCATGCACAAGCTAGCCAGAGTTGGAGGGATCACAGACACAGCTTTGGCCTGGGTACGATCCTTCCTCACGGGATGGGTTAAGCAGGTGAGGTTGTGAGGGTGTTGGTTGACATCTTCAATGTCTACATGTGCCCGTTAGCCTCGCTGCTGGAGGAGGCCACTCTTGGTTTCCAACTCTATACTGATGGCACCCAATAGTGGTGGATCTCCAGGGTGGCAGTGGCGATTATGGCAGGCTCATCCCCGCACTTGTGTCAGTACAGACATGGATGCAGGACAATTAGCTCTGTCTAAACAGAGCCAAGACTGAGATCATGCTGGTACCCGGCTCGAGAGGGGCTCTGACTCCAGCCTGCTCCTGGCCACCTGACCTGGGTATCCAACACCCTGTTTATCAAACTAAAGTTTTGGGTGTCAGGATGTTTAACACAATGGACATGAAAAAACAGGTGGGAGCTGTTACTGGTACCTCCCATCACAAGCTTAATCAGTTGGCCAGGCTCACACCCCTTTTGGCCCACACTCATCACCGCACCCTCTGCCAGTTACTGCTTGGGTCGAGATTGCTTTGGTACAATAGCATTTACGCTGGCATGACTGTCAGAGAGATGGAAAGGCTGGAAGGAGTCCAGAACAGGACGGTCAGGCTTGTATGGGGACTGCGGAAGTATGATCATATTTCTGAGGCGAATAAGCTATTATGCTGGCACCCCATCAGACAACAAGCCAGGGCCAAACTACTAGGTGTGGCATGGAAAGCCTGGTATGCACAATGCACAGGGCCCCAAATACACCCAGGACTGGTTTACCAAACTCCCAACTAGTAGAGCACGCCGGTCTACCTGCTGCCAGATGTTTGCCCTCCCACAGTGGTACAAGACAACTAGAGGTTGGCAGACACTGGCAGTCCAGGGCTCGAGAGCCTGGAACTCATTACCGCTCACCATGAGAGAGATTGAGAGAGATTTCCTCATGGCCCAGATTTAAGAGGGTGGTGAAAGAACACCTTTTGCAACTAGGCTAGGTTCTTGGCCTGGTATATGGCCGAGCATTAAACAGACTGATGGTTTAGGTCTAGCTCCTACATGAGGTCCATGTGTTCTTATTGTATTTTATGTTTTTATGTATTTAGAGTGTAGTTATTTGGTGGTATCATTGCATGTTTTTGGGCGCCGAAATACCATTCGGTCACATGCGCGATAATAAATGCTTTTTTCATTTAATTTCATTAATTTCATTTGGTCATATTTAGCGGCTCGCCGTCTCCACACTGCCGGGAGTGCTGTTATTCAGCCTGATGGGTGCTGAAATCCCCAGATTAGGTTTGATAAATGAAAAAGCCAAACCGGAGCTCCGCCAGGCGTGGCTGTTCACTTAGCCGCTCATCACATAACCCGCTTTGTGTTATTTTTTATATTGTCATAGGAGTAATAAATGTAAACATGTGACAATGAACCACATTGTTGGTTATTTTCTAGAATTAACCATAATGCTCATCGGTAAGACACAACTTTCACAGATTTTCGAGAGATGTGGTTTCAATATGCTCTGATCATATTGATCAGACAAACTTGATTCTATGTAACTTGATTACACAGCGAACCATACTACCCGAAATTCAGAAAACTTCTGAAGATCTGGCTCTTCAACCGACACTGAGACTTTAACGACACTCATGCGTAACCGGACTAAGACTCTAACCAACACGGACTGGATCACTACGTAACAGCGCCTGTAATAAATAAATAAATGTCTAATTTTCTTGACTCAGTGTATATTGTATACATATATACTACCGGATTACCAGACATCCTTGATATATCACTAATTTCTGCATACCATCAATGTTGAGTTTGTGTTTGCTTGAGTTCTATGTCTAATAGAAGTGTTCAGACTGCTCAATCTTGTCAACAGTAATTGCTCAACAGAAATAGATCAACTAGTTGGCCCCCCAAAATAGTTTGGTCCCCACAGAAAAGATTTGCTCTCCAAGTATGTTATGGTCACAAGGTAAATTTCCTATCCCGACATCTTGCATAGGGAATTAGGGGAACATAGCCTCTTTTTGGCTTTTGTCATCCCATTTTAAGATGACACAGAACGTGTGATAAATCTATTGTGTACTCTTAAGCAAACTTTACGTGACATACACATGGGCTCTGAACAAAGTTGTCACCCTCACATTGTGACATAGTGAATTGCCCTTGAATATTGATCTTGCATCCTGCTATGCTCAATTGCATTCATCTAAGGGATAATGCATTTGGGGATATTATCCTTGTGCATCTGAAGTGTATTGTAAATTTTATTTTTAAATAATCTTATTTTTTGTCTCACTGTTTTTTAAGCATGTTTCAAACATGTTTTTTTAATATCCAGTGGTCTAAAAGTAATGTTGTTCTCTGTAATTTTTACATGCAGTTCATTTTTGGGAGAGTCAGATCTACATGAAATATTTTTAACACTTCACCTCTCCTCACTGATAGTGTTTTTCAGGTGTCTGGTATGTGTAATAAAACCCAAAAGTCACCCCAGATCTTGGGCAAGAGTTGTTCTATTTATCCTTACCAGAAACTGTTCCCAGCAGGAGGAAATGGGTAGTTGTTGGATCACAGAACGCATAAAGATACAAGAACATAGAATGGTGTTTTAAGCGCTTTCAGTTGTGAAAAATCTTTCATGTGAATTAGAAGCTGGTCAAGCAGAATATCACAATCTGCAATTAAATAGTGTTTGTTTCTTAACAATTCTTCTCACATGGTAATGGGGAGGCTTGGTTCTAGTAGTTTAGTGTTTACCTGTAATCTCTAAATTATAATCTTCTACAGTTTAAATTGTATGATATTCATTAACCCCTTAACTGCTGTGTTACCTCCTATGGGCCAATGGAAAAACCCATTCAGTTCTCTACTACTTTTAACTTTTTTGGACGCTGATTGCTGGTAAAACTATATCACATTTGATATGTTTTCAAAAATGTCTATAATTTTTTTAATTGATAAAGACAGTTTGACAAACTTCTACTTTTATGTTTTAGTTGTCGTGAATGGATAATCCTCCACAGTAATAGTTACCTAGATATCCAGCATTTGTAGCTAATGCACTAGTTATCTTGGACTTGGACAGATCAGATATTCCAATAATAATCCTACTCCCATCAATTTAAATAATACCTCCTATTTGTGTTGGACTCAAGTTAAGGTCTTTATTGCTGTGGTCTTAAATTGTTCTAATGAAATTATGTTGACACAAATGCATGCATTCAAAGAATAAACCCAATATTTCATTCAGGAGCAATGTACAGACACAGAAGTACTTTGACTAGTAACTTAAATTCATAGCGTTTCATTATGACTTAGGTATATACATATCTTTTTAAAATGCTGAAAAACAGATTTAGCATATACACAAAGCAGAGATATAGTACATCCCTGCCCATTTTGGTTAGCTGCACAGTCATTTAGTAAATTCGCTTTTCCTTTGTAACGTTTTACAGTTTCCATTAGCCCAAATATGGTCAAATTGCCTCTGCAAATTAGCCACACTTTGGGCTTCTTCACAATGCTAATGGGGCACAGCATGGCAGTACATGATATATTAACATATCTATGGTGCAGTCTGTGAATCTACATGAGTTTGCACTGTACCACAGTGGTGCACTGGCATTGAACCACAGGGATAATCCAATTTTGTCACTTTTGTCAAAAGGTACAAATGAAGGATGACACAGCAAAGATATCAAAAAGATAGTTGTGAAATGTTCACCCCCAGATCAAATAGATTTCTATACTTTTACAGTGGTGGCACTTCGACATATACCATGGTGTATTTACTTTTCTATGATCACAACAGTTTCAGTCATCAACTATTGTTAGTAAATATTGGATAGTGACTTAATTTCAGACTTAACCTAAGCTAATGCTAAGTCTATATAGAAGTGCTACTAAAGTGTATGATATCGGTTCTAATCAAAATTGCACTTTAATTGTATTATTTAATTGTAGGACATGCCTTGATCTAAAGATACAACCAGAGGTAGGACAATTTTAATGAAAGCAACAAAAGCCAGAAACGCATCTACTAAGTGCAATCCCTGCTTCACTCCAAAGAATGAGGATACAAGACAGTGTCATTCTGGAAGGAATGGGACAGAGTAGGCAAGATTATGGCCAATCACAAGAGAAAAACACAGTGCCAAGACAAAATGGTGATGGGAATATTCAAAGTGAATAGAAACAGTTTGGAAACTCTTAGAATGGTCAGTGTATTGCTCTGTTAATATGCACTTTGCATGCATTTATTAATTAAATGCAAGGTAATTATACCAGTATAATTAATGGGAGGATCTAGAACATGCAGGAAGAACACTAGATATCTGTTGTCAATTGCTATGAAGACCATGTGGATATTCTGTTAAGGTGGAACATAATGCCTGTAGTTGTGCATGACAAACTACAAGCATTTTGTATTTTTAAATGATTCAGGAAAGCAACTGCAAAGGGGACAGGACAAGGGTCAGCTGTACAAAGGCACAATGTGAGGGACATGATTCAATCTCAGATTTGTGCACCTACCAGTCATTCGTTGGTATGGACAGTTTTATAAGTCCTGAGTCTGTGAGAAAAAGAATAAACAAACAACACAGGGACACACACAACAGTATAACAGATGCACAACAGTGTATGTACAGAGTTACATAAACACATGCACACACCCCTACACTTTCATCAACAAAGATTATGGAACCCAAAGGAAATGCACTGATGTTTGTGGAAAAATAATACCTTCAGTCAAAAATCCTAAGTTGGAATATTGTTTCAAATCTTACTAATATAAATGTAAATGCTACATCTATCTACAGGCTCCTATAATATATTTACTGTTTTGAGCAATAAAGAACTGTCTAGAATCTAAGCATAGGGGCAGAGGTGCAGTGAACATATTTAGAGTATTACAACAGAGCACTCACATTTGTGGTTTCTGCTGAAAGGCTCCTGTTGGTGCAATGGTGCTTTTACCTGTTGTCTGGAATGCACTTTAAATGATGTCCTATTGTTTCCCATGTAGGAAGCACCAGCCCTGGGCTCAACATCACCTGAATGATTGTTCAGAAACACGGACTCTAATGGCTACAAGCTTCACGCATGGGATCATCAGCCTCTTCTACATCTATGAAAAGAATGTTATTGTCTCAAATTTTCTCGATGTCCGACTGTCTCTTTTGATGAATCAGTAAAGTTTTCAAAGCATCATCACTGTCCCTATGTCCTTCTTTTGTTTCTTATACCATAGAGCAGTATTGCTTTATATGGGCTGTTCACAAATGGGCAACTTCCTCACATAGGTATTTACTTTCACTAATTAAGGCAAATTCATTGCTGACTAAGATACCCTGATCCATAGAGGTGCAATGCACTTTGATGACTGTGATAAATGTGCATTGCATTTGAGTAAACTGTTCGCACTGAAATAGAGTAAAAATGGATGTTACTATTGAGTTTTAAATGAGTGCCCAGAGGTAGCCAGTGCTCTGATTATCACATAGTTAAATGTGTAGCTAGTGTAAGAGCAGCAGGCTGAAGTGTTTGTAGATTTTCTAAATAGGTAAAATTATACAAATATGCACATTTGCCAAAACAGGCCTTCTTGTCACAATGCCTGTGTTTCAGATAACACCAGCCAGTAGGTTCACTACTAATTACTTAATTTTGTTTGCATGGAACAGAGTCCCTAAATTGTTGGACTCCTCCAGCAGATAGACGGGATTGAAGGATAGAGGACATAGAGGTCCCTAAAGATTTCAGATAGAAATCCACATATGCTATCCATAGATTACTTTTCAAATTAGCGCATCCTAACACATCAATTAGGACTAGGTGAGTAAAATTGGTGTGTAACCTCAGTGCAGTTGTACAGAAATAAGTAATGGGACCAGCTAATATATCAAACAGTATGGGTCTTAAGGCTGTCTCAAGATACACAAGCTCAACAGCTAGTGACCTAGGTAGCCCCTGCAGGAAATGACATTCAATTTTTAGAATTTTGTTGCATGCTGTATGTCCCCAAATTTCTGACAAAAATGTGCCCTGCGCGCTAGACTGTTCCTTGTATGCTTCCAGGACCTCATAGATGACATTACATTTGGCCTGAGGAAGGGCAACCTTAAGAGAGCTGGACTTATTTTAAACATTTCATTAGAATTAGGAGTAATCAGAGAAGAACATTAGTTATTAGTGGAAAAAACACACCCAAGATATTTGAGTTTATCAACAATGGGTAACCTAACCCGTCAATGCTGAACACACAGTGCTTTCCCCTACAGTTGATAGAGGTAAAGAGCATGACTTCGGGTTTCTTAATATTAACACAGAGTTGAAGATTACTCATAAAAATGATGTAGGCATATATTACCTTCTGAAGCGCTGCCGGTGTCCTCGCCACAACCCAGACCTAGATACAGAATCAAACGTCATTTTAAAGTCCATAAAGGCGACATAAACATGTTCACCTCTATCGACGTCCTTAGAGATAATATTTTTCAGGTTCAAGACCTTGTCCTTGATTGCAGCCCTCGAACGGAACCCCAACTGACATGGGCTGATTAGGCCATTCTCATCTGCCCATGATCCTATGATTTTTGCCAAATCCATGCAAAAGATCTTACAGACGATGACTATGAGCAAGCCCCATTTATAATTGGCCAGATCTGCTACATCGTCCTTTTTAAAGATTGGAGGAATAAGGCCTGAGTTTAATATATCATTAAAAGCCCTCCCAAAAATGGAATTCAAAAGCCCTTATTATACAAAAATACATTTGGATTAGTTTTATCTATGCCAGGTCCTTATTGGGGATTAGATAACATAGGGCCTCTTCTACCAGGGCATATGAAATGATTGGGACTTCCGTCCTGTAAACTAAATCAGTAAGGGCAACACAAAGGTAGCCTCACCCCCTGTAGGTTTATGTAGCTGATCGAAATGCTTCACCCAACATTCTGGTAAAATAGAGGGGTTTTCAACTATCGTAGCATACGAGCCTCTGAAGATGGAGTTACATGTGGCCCAAAATGCCCTGGAGTTGTGACCACCTGCAGCCTCCTTAATTTTGACCCATTGGGCCCTCAGAAAGATGAATTTAGCCTCTTTTATTTTCTGTTGATACTGCATGCAGGTGACCCTAATCCCACCCGAGTTCCGAGGGCGAATCTTCAGGGAGACAATTAGCCTTGATTTAGCAACTCTGCACAGTTTGTTGTACCAAGGATGAGCAGTTGACTTAGTCTTAAGATGTATTCCTATTTTAACTGTGGAAAGATGTTCTAAAGAACTAAAGAAAAGTTCCATCACAGTCATTCTATCCACATAGCTTGACAGAGAGCCAAGATTATCTAAAAGTGCCAAACTATCCTGGTTACTAACAAATTACTGGAAGGCAAAATTTGCATTGTCAGACCACCTTATTTTTTGTCTGTTAGGCGAAGTTTCCAACAAATAGTTAAAGTTAGTGAATGCCGCTTCATTGAAAGAGTGGAGGTGACCTCCGTGTAGTTGCCAGCCAGAGGAATGAGAAGCTGCATGTTGTCCACAAAGTTTGTTGTCACCCCCATGGCATCCAGTTTGTCAAAGAGTGGTTTAGTATAAATATTATACAGGGTAGGTGACACACACAAGCCCTGCGGGATGCCATAGAAGACCAGAGAGGGATCTTCTGCGTTCTCACCAGAGAAGACTTTACATGTGCACTGTGATAGGATGGAAGAGACCAAATTGGATGCCTCGCGGGAAAAGTGGCAGTGGTGGCAAGGTGGCTGAAAAGATCTGGAGTGGTAATTAAGTAGCAGGAGACATCAAGTACTGGAGAGATATTTACTAAGTCTGTACTCAAGGAAAGAAACCACAAAATGGTGGAGCATTCTATGCCTCCAACTGCCAAGTAGGGAACACTGGCATAGAACGCTGTGGCATCATGGAAAGGAGGCAGTATGGGAAGACATGGATGAATGCAAGATATCACACACCTCCCTTCTCTGTATTGTTGTAATAACAAGGCAAACTATAATACATCTCCCTCAACAGTAGCACCAGTTAAACGAACAGTTGCCCTGTCCCTTAGTTTTGTTTGAGCCTGTATGTCTTGTTAGTTTTTCTGTTGCGGTCTGGAGCCTCCAGGCATATTGCCGCTAATAAAATGATTGATTGATTGATTGATTAAAAAAACAGTATTGTTTGCAAAAACAACATTTTAAAAATAACTAAATACATGTTACATTTTACACATTTTACACATGTACACCACACATTCCAAGGATAATAAAAGCAAGGTGTTGAAACATGGAGCAGACGACAGTAAGAACTGGTGCAAAAGCAATACGAGCCCACTGCATTGCAGCAAAGAACCAAGAAATCAATGTAGTTGGTAATAATGCACAGACAAACATCACACGGAAGCAGTCGGCAACATGTTTAAGTAAAGTGCCTTGCAGAGATAATGTGTGAAGCTATGTAACTAACGCATTTAAGCAAGTTGTTACCTATACAAAATCAATATATTTTTTGTGTGCATAGGAGTGATATGGCACATATGCGCATACGCTTTCAAGCAAACCAATTTCACAAACGCATTCAAGCAAACGGTAAGGGCAGTTGCGCGCTATCATAATTGCACCATCCCATCCCAGAAGGCAGACACGGCTACCTAAAGGAAATACGCATTTAAGCCTATGCCAAAGTTACATGTCCCTGCGTTTGCCCATGACCAATTTAAGCGGGACACATACACGGCATTTATATAAATCAACAATCAGCCGCATGCTGCCACAGTGGAGAGAGGAAAAACTGCTCTTTTAGTCCTGCTCAACCTCTCTGCAGCGTTTGACCTGGTAGATCACGACATCTTGGTGAAACGCCTGGTCAACGCCGCAGACTTTTCCCCGAAGGCTGCAGAATGGGTCCATTCTTTTCTCTGTGACCGTAGAACTCTAGTCTTTTCGTCATCTGCCTTGGCAGTACCCATTATCCTGGAGAACGGGGTCCCACAGGGTTTGTGCCTGTCTCCCTTACTTTACAATCTTTTCACCGTACCCCTCTTCACAGAGCTGGATGAGCGTGGCATTTGCTATACCAACTACGCCAACGACACCCAGCTCATGTTGGAGATGGGGGTATTTACTACAAAGACTCTGCCCTAGTAGATCAAACCTTCTCCTTTATTCAGGCTTGGATGGCCGACAACGCCCTGGCCCTCAATGACTCCAAAACAGAGTTGTTAGTCATCGGTACCCCCCAGAGACTCCAAAGGCTCGATCCGCGATACTCCTCCTTCTCCATATCAGGTAATATTATCCTGGTGTCGGAGAAGGTAAAGACACTAGGAGTGACCTTTGACAGAATACTTAGCATGAGCTCTCATGTGGATCAGCTCAGATCTTCATGTTCATACTCTCTTCGTTTGCTACGTCAGGTGCGGTGCTATCTTTCTGAGACTAGTTGTGCCATTCTCGCCAGGGCAGTAATAGGCTCCCGTCTGTGTTACTGCAATGGCCTTTTTCTCAGAATGTTGCAGCAAGAGTTATCTAGGCTCCAGGTTATCCAAAACAGCGCGGTCAGGGTTACCTGTGGGCTTGCTCCCAGGGATCATGTCTCCTCGGCTCGCAGATCACTCCATTGGCTGCCGATTAAGGAGTATGTGTGCCCTCTCCCATAAGTGTCTTCATCAGATGGCTCCCACCTATCTTAATGACAGGCTTAAGATCGCCCCTATTCGGTGCACACTGCGCTCTAACACTCAGTCTTTACTGGAGATTTCCGCATTGCAAGTTGGAATGGACTAAACGCACATGGTTCAATGTCACGGCTGCGACTTGCTGGAATGATCTGCCGCTGGTCATTAGGAATATTGATTTGTTCCATCAGTTTAAGAGGGTAGCAAAGACTCACCTTCTCTCCAGGGATCATTCTCCTTGATGTGTCCTCCATTACTGGAGTGCATTTCCTGCATTTTTATGATTGTCAAATGTATTGTCCTGTACTGTTTTTGTTGTTTCTGTTGGTCTTGTGTCAGCGCACTGAGGCCCATGGGCTAGTTGCGCTGTGCAAAAATAAAAGAATAATAATAATAATAATAATAATAATAATAATAATAATAATAATAATAATGCAGTGTCCCAAACCATACCAATGTTACAGGTCCCTGCGTTTGCCCAGGACTCAACATTTAAACGCAATACATACGTGACACTTAGAAAGAGCTAATAAAACTGAAACTAACTGACAAGGCTAACATACGTATTTAAGCAAACTTGAAGCAAATTCCGCCAGCCCCATACATCAAGCATGATATGTGAAATGTAGATTTGCCTACGCATTTAAGCAAAAAGGCAAAGACATTAAAGGAGTCTGACACATGAACAGCCCAATGTACCAACGCCTATGCATTTAAGCAATCGGCAAGAACAGAGCCGTACATGCCGTACATGCCGTACATGCCGTTAATGATAATTTTAAAAATCCTTAAGCGTAGGACTGCTGATTGTTTTCGTAACATTAAAAAACACCTCTTCCTCGCGAGTATGAATTCATGCTGAGGGGGCAATAACTGTTTCTACATCTTTTCTGACAGCTGTGCTTGGTATGTCAAGAAATAATGTATGCAAAAGAATGTCACTCATGTCTACATATAAAAACATTGATTTAGCCATCAGAATATGCATAGAAAGAGATTGTGCAAATCAAGGCATTTTATACTAAATGGCAATACCTGTTTCTGGTTATTTGTATCTGAACCCAGTGTGATGGGTATGTTTGTCCACAGAGTTGAACTAGGATCTTCTATAAGAGAGGACAGAGATGTGATAATTTTCTCACTCTTACATAGAACTGGCAGTTGTGGTGGCACTTGGCACTTTCTTGTACAAACCAACTTTGTATTTTCTGTAGAACCTTTGCATAATTAACACATGTGTAAACTTTGCTGTTTTCTTAAACAGGGAGGTGGTGGTGGTGGCCTTCTGGTAAGATATACTTATTAAATGTTTGAAATTTTAAGCAGCGGTATTCCCTAAAAATGAATACTACATTCTAATCTATTGTTATTTGTTTTGTACAGGGTGGAGCACTGGTAATATACATTCCTATTTATGACTGATTAATGAAATTGTTATTCACTAATAAATTGCACTTAGTTTGTTATGAAGGTGAGAATAGCCGGGGCTGCAAGGAATTCCATGCATAGGACTCCAGTTATGGGCCTTGGCAATCCTGAAATAACACCCCCTGCTCCTAGAACTCACAGATATTAACTCATGATGAGGGGGAAAAAACTGTGACAACTGTGCTTGTTATTTGTCAGCCAACGAATATGACTTACCTTTCACATATAGACACATAGATTTAGCCATCAGAATATGCATAGAAATAGCTTTAGCAGAGCCAGGCAATATCTACTTAATGGCAATGCCAGCTGTGTGCTTTTCATTTACATTTGCTTTACATTTACTGCTTATACTGCTCGTAGTGACCGTAAGGGAGGGCATCCCTGCAGGTTTTTCCTTCACCACTATTGTTTTTCCTTTTATCTGCTGACTTGTCATTTGTTAATACTTATAGTATAACTTTGAATTTTTATCATTGTCATTGAGATATGTTTGAAATTACATCATCTGTATTTATTGAAAGCGTTATTGCTGGGAAATGTATCACTTTCTGGAATTACACAATAGATTAGACCCTTTCCAAAACGACTTTCAACCAAAACACAAAATGAAAATACACCAATAAAATATTGTACAGTTGAACGGAAGGAAAGGAAGAAGAACAGCCATCACTGTCAAGGGTCTAAACATGAAATAAACTGCAGCTATAATTTTAACTGACTCTTCTCCAAATTCTAACTCAACGAATCGACTTTACAACATGTCATTAAGGCGCTGCATGTAAACTAAAAATTTCATATTTTTGTCAATGTCACAGTCTAATCAAATGGGAAAGAGGGGCAGGAAAAGTACAGCTTGTCATCTATTGTGCTGGAGATCACAAATAAACAACTACAGGCATCACTTTCTGTGTCAAATATCATTACCAACTCAACCCGCACCAAACTACTGTAAATTACCCAACAATGAATCTCTGTTATGCAGGTTTATGCTACATCATGGGAACATGCCCCCGTCAAGGAACTGCTAGCCTCTGAACTATCAGCACCCTCTTACGAAGGTTAATATACCTAGCCTTGCACCATGCCTGCCCAATGAGTTCTCTAGAACAGGAATTAGACAGGTGACGGTACATACCTTGGCACAGCCAAATCAGCAGAGGCAGCTGCACCAGCCCATAGAGAACTAACTGGCAAGAGAGACTTGTGGGTGGCATTCAAATCAAGCCACCACACTAAATTTCAAGAGGGACTCAAAACAGATGCACAACTTTCAATAATGCAGTATACTTACAAGCACATAATATAGAGCTGACCATGGAGGCGGGATATGTGCAGGCCCGGCCCACCATTT
>JAXIUS010000020.1:0-15914 GCA_035593325.1 Pseudotriton montanus
TCTCCTGCTGCTGATCCTCCTCCTCCTCCTCCTCAGGTAACGGCACACGTCTCCTGATGGCGAAGTTGTGCAGAATGGCACACACCACAATAATGTGTGCCACCTTCTCCGGCTTGTATATCAGGCATCCACCAGAGCGGTCCAAGCACCGGAAACGGCACTTCAAAACCCCGAACGCACGCTCGATACAGTTGCGAGTCCTGACATGACTCGCATTGTACCGGTGCTCTGCCGGGGTTTGAGGGAACCGCACTGGAGTAAGCAGCCATGGAAGCAGAGGATACCCAGCGTCCCCTGTGGGAAAAAAAATGTTATGTACTACTCCACATATGACTGTCTTATATCATTAGTAACAAAAAATGAACAATTTGCATATAAAAATGCCATCTTGTCACTGTTATGTCTGATTCCTACCTATCCAAAACTAACCTTTAAAAAAGGAAAAATCTCATTTACTATCTGCACCTTTTTTCATCTAGGTTCGCTCCTGGTTGTATTACTATACAGTTATAAATGCCTTAGCAATTAATAGTCAATATTTACGGCATTATCGAGGTCTCATGTTTTAGGTCCCCTAGTCCTACTGTTTTGCCACCTTGTATGCTTTGCATCATATAGTTCATCTGCTGACTAAGTGTTATTATACTAAATTCCTGTGTTGCAGCCATGATACAACCTAATGTTTATGCACACTGTTGCCTTCAATATGACTAATGGTTGGCTCGAAGTGCCTACTACCTTCATTACTATCATTAGTAACAAAAAATGAAAAAATGGCTTATAAAAGAAGCATCTTGTCACTGTTATGTCTGATTCCTACCTATCCAAAACTAACATGTAAAAAAAGGAACATATTGCATATGAAAAAAAGCAGCTTGTCACAAGCTTATATTATAATCCTAAGTAGTTCACATGTAAATTTACACTTACCTAAGATTAGGGTACGAGGCGGTGCCCTCTGCTCCATGCGGACAAACAAGCCGGATGCACGGAGGATCCTCGTGTCATGCGCAGATACAGGAAAGCGAGCACAAACCTGCATAAAGCACAGGTTTGCATCACAGACCATCTGCGCATTGATGGTGTACGTCATCTTATGACTTTTAAATGCCTGTTCATGGTCTGAAGGAGGAATTGGCCCAATGTGGGTACAGTCCACGCATCCAATTACTTGCGGAAAATGAGCTATTGCATAAAATGCCCTCTTTGAAGCCTCAATATCTGCCTGGGTCTCGGGCATGTAAATGTACCTGGAAGCCCTCTTGCGGAAAGCAGCAACCACCTGCCACAGCACAACTGAGAAGGTGCCCTGAGCAATCCCATGCAACAAGGCAGTGGTGTTCTGGAAAGAGCCAGTGGCACAGAAATGTAGCACGCAGAGAAGTTTAAGTAGAGGTGGCACACAAGTGCGCTTGCCCATGTCTGAGGAAATGTCATCGTGGATTTCTCCCAGGATTGTTATTATACTGTCCATGTCGAATCTGTAGGTTTTGAAGATTTGCTCGCCTGTCATCCCAAAAATGTTTAAACGGACACGAGGCACAGGCGCTGCACGCCTCCTCCTACGTTGTGGTGGCTCTTCTGCTGGACCTGGTGGTGTTGGAGGAGGAGTTTGAGTGGGTGATGGAGGTGGTGGTGGAATGGCTGGTGGTGCTACAAAATTGGCAATATAGTCGACCATGGCCATCACCAAATTTATTGTCCCCCTTAATCTAGCTGCATCTCTCCTGAGGCGCTGCCTCGCTTCATCATCTCTTCGTCGTGCAGGGAACATTACTGCAACTGCAAATAAACAAAATAAATGCTTAAAATGTATATCTTTAAATACATATATTTTAACATATGCTTTACTTCCTTTGCTCTACCTTTAAACTACACACACTCCCTCATTCTCTTCCTCACTCACTCCCTCATTCACTCACTCCCTCCCTCAATCAATCCCTCACTCACTCCACCACTCACTCATTCACTCCCTCACTCACCCATGCAGTCACTCACTCACTCCCTATTTATTTATTTATTTAAACATTTGTATAGCGCGCCTAGCCCGGAGGCATCTGGGCGCAAAGGATATGCATGGCTTAGCGCATAGGTTCTTAGTGTCTTAGCTTTGTGGTGCTGGTTTCGGGACCCGGTTGTTGGCAAGTTTCATGTAGGCGGTCAGGAGGATCCTTTCCCACTGAACCCAGTCGGGTCTCAGGGGTATTTGTTGAAGAGGTAGGTCTTGGTAAGCTTGCGGAAAGACCAGTATGCTTTTTCATTTCTGATGGTATTGGGAAGGCTGTTCCAAAGAGTGGGGGCGATGACTCTGAAGGAGGAACATCCGGAGAGTTTTCGGCGGAACTTGGGAACCGTGAGGTTACAGGAACTGCTTGAGCGAAGGGGACGGCTGGTGATTCTTCTAGAGATAGTTTCGTTAAGGTATAGGGGGGCCTTGTTGTGTACGCAGCGGTGGGCCAGAGAAAGTGTTTTGAATTCAATCCTTCCTCTGATTGGGAGCCAATGGAGGTTGCGGCGGGTTTCCGAGATGTGCGCTCGCCTTCCTATGCCCAAGGCTGCTCGTATGGAGTTGTTCTGAAGTGTTTGGAGTTTGGTCATGTTTTTTTCTGCGGTGCCTGCTAGTAGGACGTTGCAATAGTCGAGTTTTGCCCCAACTAGTGCTCGGGCTATAGTGACGCAGCTGTTGGGAGAAAGGAACGGCCTGGTGGCGTTGAGGAGTTTGAGGTAGTAGCTGGATGAGGAGACTATGGCATTCGTCTGTCGGACCATGTTCAGTTCAGCGTCAAAGTACACGCCCAGGGTCTTTACTGATTGTGCGACCTTTATGTCGTTGCCCGCAATGGTGAAGGCTTTGAATTCTGGTGGCAGTGCGCGGAGTCTGGCGGCTGTGCTGACAAGTAAGATCTCAGTCTTCTCATCATTTAAGCATAGAGAGTTGGCGGCCATCCAAGCCTGGATGTGATCGTACAGTTTGTTGATGGTCTGGGTGTCGGTGGTGTGGTCGCCCGAGAGTGGAAGGAGGACCTGGGTGTCATCTGCAAAGTTTGTGTAGGTCACCCCTAGCCCATCCAGTGAATCAAAAAATGGTTTGGTGTAAAGGTTGTAAAGGGTGGGTGACAGACACGAACCCTGTGGGACACCACAGGTGACCTTGGTAGGGGTGGCGGTGAACTCTCCTGCGAAGACCCTTGAAGATCTATCTGCGAGGAAGGAAGCCACCCAGTTGGTGGCAGGTACAGAAAAGTTGGCGGAGGATGCTAGATGTTTGCAGAGCTTGTCATGGTTCACGAGGTCGAATGCTGCCGACAGGTCTAATAGGAGAAGGGCAGCGACGGTCCCGGAGTCTCTGAGACTGTCCAGGTGAATCTTTAGGTCTAGAAGGGCCGTTTCTGTGCCGTGCCCTGGGCGAAACCCTGACTGGCGAACACCCAGGAGGTGGTGTTCCTCCAAGTAGCATTGCACTTGGATGTAGGCTATCCTGTCGAGGATTTTTAGTAGGAAGGGAACATTTGTTATGGGTCGGTAGTTTGTGGGAGAGGTTGGGTCGAGTGTTGGTTTCTTTAAGAGTGGTGTAACCCAAGCCTCTTTTAAGAGGGCTGGGACTGAAGACGTGGCGAAGGAAGCATTTATGAATTGAGTGATAAGGGGGATGAGTGCGGGGGCACACTCTTTTATGATTGGGGCAGGGCAGATGTCTCCCTTGCAAGGCGTGGGTTTGAGTCCTCTAATGATGGTGGCTACTTCTGACTCTGTGACGGTGGGGAAGTTGAAAGGGGGGAACTGGTGGATGGTGGGCCCCTGACGGGGTGGTGCTGGGGGTAGGCTACTGAGTTTAGAGGCAATTTTGGATTGGAGTTGTGTGAGTTTGTTATTGAGAGAGATTTGTATGTCAGAACACCATGCTTCGCTAGGTGCGACTGTTGGTGAAATTGGAATGGGGTTTTCGAGCTCTCTGAGTATACGGAAGATTTCCTTGGGGTTGGAGGCTGCCTTCTGGATTCTAGTGTTGAATGAATTAGCTTTAGCATGG
Organism: Pseudotriton montanus; assembly: GCA_035593325.1. Taxonomy (NCBI): domain Eukaryota; kingdom Metazoa; phylum Chordata; class Amphibia; order Caudata; family Plethodontidae; genus Pseudotriton; species Pseudotriton montanus. Next base: position 4,031 of record JAXIUS010000020.1, read on the forward strand.
ATGACTGCCTTCTTGTAGTTGGTGGAAGCGGTCAGGAAGGGTGCTTTGTTTTTGGGTCCTGGGTTCTTGCGCCAGGTGGTTTCAGCAGAGCGCTTAGCGGCTAGGAGGGTTCTGAGGTCATTACAGAACCAAGGCTTGCTTTTCCGGATTGTTTTTGAGCAAATCAGTTTTAATGGGGCAAGGGTGTCAACAGCATTAGCGACTATTGTGGAGTACATTGAGGCTAGCTGATCTGGGCATTCAAGACGCGTGTTAGAGCTGGTAGTATTGAGGAGAGGCATCAGTGCAGCAGGAGTCAGTTTCTTTTTGTTCCTAACTAGCATTTTGGGAATTGTCGGGGTGTTAGTGTGCTGGGCTATGATGCCAGAGAGGGAGAAGGAGAGGAGAGAGTGGTCGGACCATGGGCATGGGTCGACAATGAGGTCAGTGATGGAGATGTTATGGGAGACTATCCAGTCGAGGGTCCTACCGTGCCGGTGAGTGGGCACGGTGACGCATTGCTTAAAGTCTAGCGCCTCTAGTGCAGTGGAGAGGGAGGCAGCTGCTGCGTCTTTCGGGTCAGCATAGCCTAAGTTGAGGTCTCTTAGGATTACAAATTTCGAAGAGGGTTTGAGAAGTGGGGTGATGGTTTGAATCAGTTGGTCCTCGAAATCGCCTGTTTTCCCTGGAGGGCGATAGATTAGGAGGAGGGTAAGCGTGGTTGTTGGGTTTGTTTGTAGTTTAGCTAGGATTGCCTCACAGCCTGGAATGGGGTTGTTGTCAGTTATGCGGATGGAGAGGTGACTTCTGAATATTATTGCTGCGCCACCACCTGGTCTCTCGGGTCGGTCTGCTCTTATGATGTTGTAACCTGAAGGGAGAGCTATCGATAACGTTGGTCCTACAGCTGGGTGGAGCCTAGTTTCAGTGAGGTCAAGGATGTCGAGATTGTGTTGGCAGAGGAGATCATGTATGTCTGTTGGGTGCGCAGGGAGCGAGACTGTGTTTAGAAGGGCTGCTGCTAGTGGGGTGGGGGTTGCAAATCTGTGTTCTCCAGTTTTGTGTGCTGGTTTATGAGATTTTATATTGTGACCCATCGTGATTGGTGTGGGGCTGCTCTGGTGGTTGTGTGTCTTTATGGAGTGAGCGGTGGTAGTGGAGGGTACTTGGACCCTGTCTGACTGGGTGCCAGCTGAGTGTTGGGGCTGCTGCTGGGGCACGGGGTGGTATGGGATAGTGATACGTGAGCAAAGTCTGTAGTTGCGAAGAATGAGTGGTTGTTTTCCGAAAGCAATACTTTGGGGATAGGTGGCAGCGTTTGGAATGTGGTGTCTAGCAGTAGGTTCGCTGGGGGTGTGGTGGATGGTGTACTTACTTGACTGATCTGAGTGGTGGGCGGAGGAGGAGCGAAGGTTGGATGACGCGGTGGTGCTGCTTTTGCACTGTTGCGCCATGAGCGCCTTGTGGGGTTGGCTGGTGCGGGAGCAGAGCCTGCTGGCTCTTTGCGAGAGGGGTGGGGGTCTGGAGTTTCGTGGGGCGGGGGTGTGATTGACGGCAGTGCGAGTCATGAGACTGTAGGTGCGCTCAGTGAGTGTGGGCTGACTAAACAGGCTGTAAGTGGGGAGAGTTTTTGGGAGATGGAGACACCAACCGCAAGACAAAAGAGGAGGGATTGCGATAAGACCTACCGTACAGCGATGTATAGAAGAAGAAGACAGAACACACAGAGGACACGGACAGCACAGACAGGCCTGTTCCTTTGGCCGCCTCCTTCGGTCGCTGCCGGCGGTGCCTGCCGGCTCTGGGGATCGGTGTGGTGGGTGGGACTCATGTCCTTTCCCTGATTGGCTGGCCGAGGGGGTGTTGCTGTGGAGCGCTGCTCGATTGCAGCGCTGCCCAAGCCGGTCCTGCTGGTGGCCATGTTGGGGACTTCTTTGTTGTCAGAGCTGTTGCTCTGCTCCCTCCAATTGTTCGTTTGCCTCTCCTTAGGCTTGAGGGCTGATATCCTTGTGGACGAGGTGGGTGGAGGTGGCCCGCAAGCACGGTCAGGCCTGCTCCCTTGGCCGCCTCCTTCGGTCACTCCCTCAATCAATCCGTCATTCACTCCCTCACTCACTCCACCACTCACTCCATCACTCACCCATTCACTCCCTCACTCACTCCCTCACTCACTCCCTCACTCACTCCCTCATTCACTCCCTCACTCACTCCCTCAATCAATCCCTCATTCATTCCTCATTCACTCCCTCACTCACTCCCTCACTCCACCACTCACTCACTCCCTCATTCACTCCGTCACTCCCTCATTCACTCCCTCATTCACTCCCTCATTCACTCCCTCCCTCATTCACTCCCTCCCTCACTCACTCCCTCACTCCACCACTCACTCCACCACTCACTCACCCATTCACTCACTCACTCCACCACTCACTCCCTCATTCACTCATCTCACTCCCGATTCCATGTGGTACTTTTTATATTCTTTAACAACCTTTTTTTTATGGTGATTCCTTCATTGCTGAATTTAAAATTAACTTTTTGCTTTTTTTTTAAATTTGCCACCTCTTTATTGTCACCACAAATTTCAAATTTATCATTGCTAGCCCTCCCCTCCCCCAAAAAGTTTGAACATCCACACCCTCCCTGCACTCCCTACACATCCTCTACACATCCCCTACATACCCCTCTACCCATAAGTCTGTACCCTACCATTTACTTTTACCTCAAGAACCACCCAAAATCCAACCATTTTTTCAAAATAAACATTAAACCCTTAAGAAACCCTTTTAAAAAAATTACCTGTCTTTAAGATTACTAAATTATATATTATTTTTTAAAAATACCCCAAAATAATTACATATATAATGAAAAAATATACCTACCACTGTATTACACCTGCTACAGGCTTCAGTCTCCTATAATGAGAGAAACTGCCCTTTTTTCCCGCCTCCCGCCACTTTTTTGAGCTTTCCCGCAACTTTTAACCATGTTTGATAAAAGTGGCGGGGCCGCCACTTTTATCAGTTTGTAATAAGTGCGGGACACGCAAAAAAAAGGTGGACACGCCGCCACTTTTTTGGTGGGCCCAAAGTTGCGGCTCCCGCCAAAATAATCGTAATTTTGGCGGGATGAATTCAGGCGGGGTTTCCCGCCAGAATTCATAATACGTCGGGATTGTAAAAAAAGTGGAGGGATGGGAAAAGTGGCGGGAAGCCCGCCACTTTTCCCATCCCGCCAATAATCGTAATAGACCCCAAGGTGTGGGGGAGGGGGATTTAGGGGTTCTGATAGCACAGGACTTCAAAGAGGGACTGTCTCACACTGACCCCTAGTGGCCAACACTGAGCACGCATTTTCGAAACTTGCAAATAACAATTATTGAAAGTGTCATCTGTGGCCTCAGGTGGAATTCAGGGACAGTACTTATTGGGGGGGTGAGGGTGAGGGGGGGTGTAGGTACCATCCTAAGCGGGGAAAGATGTGCGGGAGCATTAGTGAAAGGGTGGGCATCAGGGAAGGGTGGAGGGCAGGCTTGAGGGATACATAGGTGCTTAGCCTTGGTGTCTTTGTAGAGAAAAGATACAAGTTTGTTAATCTGAGGGCATCCTGTGCACATGTTTGTGAAAGGAACATTACCCCTCATAAGCTTGCACTTGTGACCCCAGGACCTTTCCCCTGCGACCCCTGTATTCGTAGGTAAACAAGCATTGGTAATGCAAACTTTTACGTTGTTTAAGTAGTAAATGTTAATGTTATGGTATGGCCGGATGGTATAGCCAGATGCCAGTGGGGGCTGGCACCCCTTTTAGTAATACTGCCAGATGCCGGTGGGGGCTGGCACCCCTTATGATATAGCCAGATGCCAGTAAGGACGTTCATGAATGCCCAGACTGTGCGTCCTGTTGCCTCACACCAACACATGGATATGTCTCTATCTTTCATTTAATCATTCTATCTCTCTACCTAACCACCTCCTCCCTCCTCTCCATCTTTCGTTCCTCCTCCATCATTCCTCCTCGCCATCCTTCCTTCCTTCTGTACTCGTTTCCTCTCCTCCTTTCCTCCATTCCTTTCCTCTACTCCTTTCCTCCATTCCTTTCCTGATCTCATCCATCCCTCTCCTCCATTCCTTTCATTTCATTCATTCCTTTCCTCACCTTCATTCTTCTCTCCTCCATTTCTCTACTCCCTTACTCTCCTCCCTCGTTTCTTCTCCTCGTTTCCTCCTCCTCCTCTGTTTTCTTCTCCTCCTCCTCCTCTGTTCTCTTCTCTTACACTCTTCCTCTGCTCTGAAAGTTGCTGCTGCTTTCAGGGATCCTCTGCGCTGGGCACGTCTTGGTGTAATAGAAAGAAAGGACGGACTAAAAAAAAAAACATGGCGGCCATTTTGCTGTTTGTTGTTTAAACAGTTATTAGCTTTTCTGGCGCAGCCGCAATGCGCTTTGCGCATTGCAACTGCGCAAGAAAAGTCATGAGATGAGTGTGGGCAAATGGAATCGTTCACCAGCGACTGCCGTGTCTTGCCCTGCGATCGTATCCTTCAGTTGGGATACTCCGCTGCTCCATATATATGGAGCAGCGGAGTATCCCATCTTAAGATGGCCGCCTGATGCTGTGCTGCTATTGGCCCATTACCTCGGCCAATCAGCAGGCCGCCCGCTGCACCGCCTGCCCCAGTGACGTGTTTGTTTGTTTATTTTTTTTAATGTAATTGCCCGGCCTCACATGGTACATTTCCTCGGTGCACCGTAGAACCGATGGGTACCTAATGTTTATTTGCATTGTTTTACCATTGAGGTTGTAATTATTAAAAGGTACATTTGTAAAGCATTGCTAGTTCACACTCTTTCCCCGTCACCTCACTGTGCATCTCGCTAAAGTCAGAAAACAGCCTGGTGCACGGCAATGGGGGGGCTGGGTGGGAGGCTGCGTATCCGAAATGCGCTGCACCAGTGTCAGAAATGCCCATCTCGCTTTTAGCCGGTACTGGCAGAACGCTCCCATGCACTGGGGGGAGGGGCGGGGTGTTGATGCGGATCTAGTTCCTGCTTCTCCAGTATCGCCCCCACTAGCACCCATCCATCACAGCACCCCTAACTCCCGGAAGCCGAACGCACATGCACGACAATGCTCAAAGAAGGATTCGGTGTCCGCAGCCCTAGAGAACGTGGGGACAATGCGGACCGTGCTGTCTGATCTATACCTAGAACACCTGCTGCAAAGCAAGGGACGGCCAGAGGTGAGAGGTCAATGCTGGTGGGAGTGTAACCACTAACCACTGTGGCATTTAGACTTCAATGTGGTGCGTTGTGGACCCACTGCATGGTACGGCACTTGCGTGCAGTGTGAAACTATATACACAGGGATTCGGGGGGTATGGAAGGCTCTGCGGGCATCGGTGAGGTGGTATCTGTAGAATTGTCAGTATGGGCACAAGAACACTGCATATACAACTGACACACTGCGAGTACGGACCTTCCAGCACTTTTTAGGTGGTGGTTCTTTGTAAAGGAAAAACTGTAGGCAAGAAGGGTACTTAAGGGTATGAGTGTTATTGCATTACCACAGTGGCCACTGTGGGTACAGAGGATGCACTGCATATATAGATTACTCTGCTACTACAGATTCGGAAGTCATTATTGGTGACGAGGACATTGAAGTAAGAGAGCTACATGCATAAACACTGCATTTCTACAGGGGGTACAGCTCGCGTGTGGGGTGAGTGGGCACTGCAGTGACTGGCTGCACTGTGGGTAGAGGGGGTGTGTGGTTAAAGAGAGTGCTCAGCAAGTACACAGGACACTGTGGATGCCAGAAGCCTTCCAGTCAGAGGGCACTGCCCCTGATCTAACTAGGGCACTGTGGGTACAGAGTGCATGACGGATACACGAGCACTGAAGATACAGCTGACACTGCGAGTACACAGGGCACTGTGGGTCATAGAACTCATTTGGTGCAGGTAGCACTGATGATACAGGAGTCACCCGGAGGGGTGTCTTCGAGCACAGGAGGCTATAAAGACTTATATACACATATAGCCGCCCTCCTGTTTACCTCCTATATAGATATATAGCCTCTGTTTGCTCCCTCTCCCACCGGAACCCACCATTTATTTATTTCAAGCAAGCATATTGGTGCCAGTGGGCACAGTGACTGGGGTGCTACTGTGGGCAAACGAGGGAAATGCAGGCGCTTTGGGGCACTGGCTTATTAGTGGCACCCAGAGTATAGGGTTACAATCTGCACCGAGGATCTACAGGTTGAAAGGCCGGTGACGGCAAGGTGGCACCCAGCAGAGAATGTCAGCACTGACCCTGATGCAAAATGGGACACGGCACGGGAGATCATCTTTCGGTATCTTGGTTCTGCTCCCAGCTGCCCATCTACTAAGTATGTGTGAGGAGCACAGCGGCATCCCCAAGCCGACATGGCTGGCCGGCCCCACCATTGATCCTGCATGCAGGCCGCCGCCACAGCCCAGGTAAGCCTCTTCCTCCCATCAACTGTTTGTGCCGTTCCCCCTGCCCTCCCCAGTAACTGTTTTTGAAGCCTTGCCCCTCCCCGTAACTGTTTGTGTGCCGTGCCCCTAATTGTGTTTGTGCGTGTCTGTGTGTGTGCGTGTGTCTGTGTGCAACTGTGCATCTGTGTATGTGTGTGTCAGTGTTGAGTGTGTCTCTTTGCGTGTGTGTGTCTGTGTTTGCGTGTGTGTCTGTGTTGTGTGTGTGTGTGTGTGTGCTGAAGTGATGAGCAGTGCCACAGTACGTATCTGCCCACTATTAAAAATAAATCCACTACTAACAATATATATATATATATATATATATATTACAAAGCAACACGTCCCACAGCTACGGGACAAGATAAGCCAGGAACTCGTCAGACCAACGAATAAAGAAAGAGCTGCAAATATACAGTTTTCATATTTTATTGCAGCTCAAACGAAAAAGGAGTGAAGGACAGAGTCCGTTTCACCCGACCATACGGGCTCCTCAGTGGTAACCTGGTCAGGTGACTGCAACCTTTTTACATGTCACATGATAACAGTCAGCCAGTAAGAACGATGTCTAATACATGTGACTCTGCACTTCAATGAGGTATTATGGGATTTGAAGTGCAGTAAACATCACTTCTAAGTTTTTCAAAGCATAAATGCAATTAGTCACCAAGACCAGGTTAAGGATATAAAAATATAGGGTAAAATACCCAAATTCACCACTAGGTAGAAAAGATATATTATGTACACACAAATAATAAAACAAACCTTTGTAAAATACCAAAGAAAAAAGAAAATTTCTTTTCAACAAAAATAATACAGAAAAAAGAAAAAAACCAGCATGTATAGTGCACAAAACACCAACTAATAAGAGTAATTAACACAGGGCCTATTAATACAAATCACGTGCATGAATGCACCACACGCCCTGGATCAATATCTGAGCAATTGCATTCTGAGACACCAATAACGGCTAAAGTCACCGAAAACAGACAAATCTAAATTCAAAAGTAGTACACACCTGATATGAACAGTTACGTTGATCGAACATCATAATTAGTCAGTCTTAAGAAAATCAATCACGCTAACAGGTCATAATGGTCTCTTATGTATCCATCACCTATAATTTGTGCAGTACCACATCCTCATAGTATTATCCCTTGTATAACAGTAATATTGATTACACCCCAATCCATGATCAACATTTAGGATATTGTGGGTGAATTGAAGGCAGTTGGGACCAAGAATAGGTTCCATACACCCTCTCTCAAATTTTTTATTTTAATGTTATAAGTGATCTTTACTATATACAAGAACATGGACTCACTGATTAATTCCCATGATCAAATCATTTACCATCTGCCAGTAATTCTATCAAGTCAATCATCAATTGAATTTGTCAACATATCACATAATTTAAGGAAAACGCAAAAGGTATACGTTAACTAAGTATAAAGAAAAAATAAATTATCAGTTCTAAACAATGTATATACACAGGCCAAGACAACCTAACCTCACACTGAGTTTTACAACAATTTGTGGCAGCACATCTTATTTTAGGAATAAATGCAATCCTTCTGCAATGTTAATGCCCGCTGGATTTTTAGTATTTAACAGTATGATGTATCTTGCCTCACTTTGTCTAAGTAATTTTGTTCTGTTTCCTCCTCGAACACCACATTTTACCATGGATATGCCATAAAATTTTAATAGCTCAGCTCTACTCGAATGGAAATCTCTGAAATGCATAGCCATGGGATAATTGTTGTTTTGTTGAAGGATGGCCTGTCTGTGCTCATAAATTCGTTTACGTAATGGCCTGATTGTGCTGCCAATATATTTTTTACCACATGGACACTCTAGGCAATATACAACAAATTGACTAGAGCATGAGATAAATTGTTGGATTTGGTATTTTCGGGTATTATTAGAGTTTTCAAAACTGGAAACCCTAAATGAAACATGTAGACATGCACGACAGTCACCACAACTCTTGAACCCCTTTGCCACATCTCTAAGCCAATTTTCTTCGACTGATCCAAGATGACTCGAGATGAGCAATTCTCGCAATGTGCGGGCTCTTGTGTACGTGATATGTGGTTTACTTTCTAGAAAGGTGGATATATCTTTGTCACTCATAAGTACATGCCAATATTTTGACAAAATCTTCTCAATTGATTTGGCCTGTGCCGAATATCTTGTAATCAACCTAGTATGTGGCATGGAGTCCTCTGTTGCTCTTTTGTGTGCTAACAATTGCTCCCTGGTCTTATTCTGGGCTTTCTGAGTTGCTTTTCTTAGCACTGGTGATGTATAGCCTCTTTGTTTGAATTCACTAAGAATTTTACACTTCCCAGCTTGATAATCCATATCTAAGCTGCAATTTCGTCTATATCTAATAATTTCACCTACCGGAATATTGTTAATACAATGGGCAGGATGCATACTTGATGCCAGAAGTTTTGAATTAGTGGCAGTAGACTTGGTGTGGATACGACTCTGCAGATTGTTGTTAACAATAAAAAATTCAATGTCAAGATATCTAATATCTGACTGAGATGATTCATACGTAAATTCAAGGTTCAGATTATTATCATTTAGTTTTGCAACAAATTGTATTAAATCATTCTGTGTGCCGTCCCACACCAAAATCAGGTCATCGATGTACCTACTCCACTGTACCACATGTTGTAAATATTCAAAGTTGTCTGCATGATTAACCCATTTCTCTTCCCACCAGCCCAGGAATAGGTTAGCATAACTAGGGGCAAACGCTGCCCCCATAGCTGTACCCCTGAGCTGGTGGAAGATGTCGTCATCAAAAATGAAAAAATTGTTTTCCAAACAGAGCTGGCACATGTCAAGAATCATCTGGCAAAAATTTCTATGGCTCATAGATCGTTTTTTTAAAAAATATGATAGAGCTCTCAATCCTGGTTCATGATCAATAGACGTGTAAAGACTGCACACATCAAGAGTCACCAGCCAAAACTGTGGTTCCCAGGGTATGTTACTCATTATTTCTAATATATGGGCAGAGTCCCTGACATATGACGGTAATTTTATCACATCCTCACGGATATGATTGTCAATATATTTAGACATCGGTTCCAGCAAGGAATTGATACTACTGACAATAGGGCGTCCTGGAGGTCTAGTCAAGCTCTTGTGAACCTTCGGTAGAAGGTAAAAGGTAGGCAATATGGGATGACTCACCATAAGGAATGCCAGTTCATCAGAAGTTAGTAAACCATTCACATTCCATATAGATAGCATCCCATCTACCTTTTTTTTAATCGTTGCCATAGGATTACAAGGCAAGCGTCTGTAACAACTGATGTCATCCAGTTGTCTATGCGCTTCTTGTAGATACATATCACGATTCATGAGGACAACATTACCCCCTTTATCAGAGGGCTTCAATATTAATTTGTGATCTGATTTTAGTGTAATTAATGCATTTCTTTCTTCTGATGTTAAGTTATCACATCTATAGCTTGCATGCTGTGACAATTTAAACAGATCATCACCAACACATTTGGTAAAGACATCGATAGCATCATTGCCCCCACTGATTGGTATAAACCTAGATGCTGGTTTGAACTTGCTGTTAATCGGAATGTCCACATCATATCCAACAGTGTCGAATATAACATCCGAAGATTCTTGTAGTAGTGCCATCAATGATTCGTGATTTTCCCAATCAGCTATGCTGAAATCGATTGGTATTCTTGTATCTGTTACATCATTACTGTCCGATCCTGGATTGTTGAGGAAATATTTTTTGAGGCGAATTTTTCGCATAAAGCGGAACAGATCAATTTTGGAATCCACATAGCTAAAAATACTGGTGGGAGCAAAACCCAGTCCTTTTTGCAGCAAGGTTTTTTCACTAGTGGTCAAAACATGATCCGAAATATTTATAATCTGCATTTGAATATTCATTTCTTCTTTTTCTGTGATCGAGTTTGTACTCCCTTCTTGTCTTTGTCCTTCTCCTCGTTTCCTCCTGCTCCGTCTTGTTTTGCGTTTCTTTTTCCTCCTCCTTTTCCTCCCCTGTTGTTGTATCCCTGTTGTGTCTTTTTGCTTCGATCCTTGCCTCGGTCCTTGATGTTGCGTTGCCGTTGGTCCAATTGGACTAGTCTCCACTCCGGTGGAAAAACCTCCCTTTGTTCCTCATTGTCTGTGTCTGAGGTATCTCCTTCAGAAGAATCTGCAGGTAACTGAAAGATGGAATTCTTTGACGTCTTAATATTTTTACGTAGAAAGTCAAAGCGACGTGCAAATGTATATACTTTATTCTGTGCATAGTCTTTTTTATCTCTTTCAAACTTATTTTTCTTTCGTTGACAAATTGTGTCTTCATATTTGTCTATTTCTAGTTTCAATTTTGTCAATGCCGCCACCAATTCAGAACCCTCGTAGAAAGAATGTAATTCATTGTCTACTTGGATAAAATCCTTTTTATATCTTTCATAATCAATTTTCGCATATTTTATCAAAAATTCCAAGTCCTCCAGTGAATGCTTGTGTTTAAGATCAATCCATTCTCGCATCATATCCGGATGTGGATCTTCATAGTTAGGAAATGTCAGATTTCTCAACCCACGTGGGATTCGATTCACCTCAATTGATCGTGTTAGAGAGGTAATTTCCCACCACTTGTGTATGCAAAGTCTATTCAATTTGTCATGTGACTCTAATTTTGACTCAAATTCAGTAACATCAGCCGTGTTCCCATCCGCTATTGTAGTGCTCTCGTTTGTTGCACCCGGTGTATCTTTGAATAATTCTGCCGCTCTACGAGCGCGGCGTTCCTCCTCCTCATTCATTGTATTACTGAATAATGCCGAGATACCGGCGTGGTCAGTGTATCACACTGAACAGATACTGTTTCCAAATTACAGTCAGTGGATACAAAGGTCGAACTAATCCCAAAAATGAACATGCATCCAGCCCCGCTAGACCCGATACGTCGCCATACTTAGTGCACGCACACCGAGGCAAATCCCCGGAAACCCACAGGAGCAACCTCAAACTGGCTCACCTGTGATCTCCGGAGGACAACCCCAGCGCGCCGCACCACGGCATACGTTCCAAATTCGGGTGGGGGGCAACCTTCGGGAAAGCCGTCTCTGCTCAGCTGCAAGCGGAAGACTCCATAGCGTGTTTGCTCCAAACAGCAGGATCGGCTTTTTCGACACAATGTGACGACTCCAATAATGGCGTCACTATGTAGGTTCTCTGGCAGGCGATGAGCGTTCGCCCTAATATTACAAAGCAACACGTCCCACAGCTACGGGACAAGATAAGCCAGGAACTCGTCAGACCAACAAATAAAGAAAGAGCTGCAAATATACAGTTTTCATATTTTATTGCAGCTCAAACGAAAAAGGAGTGAAGGACAGAGTC
>JAXIUS010000021.1:0-15846 GCA_035593325.1 Pseudotriton montanus
CTCATAAGGGTGCGCCGAGCCGCCCTTCAACCACGTCACCGGCAGCCATCTTACATTGGGCTGCCGGGACGTCCAATTATGCTATCCCAACCCGAGATGGCCGCCATCTTTTTGTATTTTTTTTCAGTCCGTCCTTTATTTCCATTCCCCCCTCCCCACTACTGAAGCGTCAGCACAACGAATGCATTCAGAGCCGCCGCCGCCTGTCCAACAGGTCAGACGCAGCAGGGGCCTCCCTGCAGCACATGCACACCGCGGCTCGCGCCTCCGACCTGCTGCAGGCCCTCACACCTCCGTGGACCGGCATGCAAGTAAGTAATTTAAGTTTTCAAGTCTGTAGGAGTAGGGTGGGCAGGCTGGATTAGTAAGGGGTCTGGGCTAAGATGGCGTGCAAATAGGCTAGTAATAGCAGAGGCATCTCAGGCTCGCTGACACCTCACTGTGACCACGGTAAGAGGCATCGCTGGGTACTGGGGGTGTACAGAGATGGCGAGGTGAGGAGAACCCTCCATGTTCGCCGATAGAAGTGGTGGCAGGGCAAGCTTTGTTCGGCGAGCTACCCCCAGAATTCAAGGCTCTGATGGCAAACGTGCAACAGTGGATGAGGCAAGTGTTGACGAAACATGGCCAAAGTGCGCACTGATGAAATAGGTCACAAATAGGAGCGTGCGAGGCCATAGGGTGCTTTGAGGACAGGATGACACTAATAGGGGAACACACTCGCTCTTCCCTCTCTAATTAATTTTATCTGTAGCTGCGCAAGCCCGACCTCATTCTCAGCTCGGGCTTGCCAGAATTTAGGTCCAAGAGCCCAGCTCGACCCCGGAAGCTCAGAAATTAATCCTAGGGCACAGTGAGTGCTCTGCATACTGTGGCCTTGAGTGACACTGTATTATGCACTGCATTTTTACTTTGTCGCACAACATTGAATACATGCACTGTATTTATACATTAGTGCTCTACATTGTTGCACTACAATCTATAGATGCACTACACTTATACAATATTGAGTGCAGTGGCTTGGGTCGTGATTGGGCTCAGGCTTGAAGAGCCCACACCCAGCTCGGCCTTGGGCTCGGATCATGCTTAAAAAGTTCAGGCTTGCCCAGCTCTTATTCAGGTAACCCGCTCTCCGCTAACTCTGGAAGGGGGTGGTGGTGCGGTTGGTGCCAGGGGAGGGGGCTGGATATATCTATTAGTCCGCATCAGCGAGGACCGATTTTGCCCCCCCCCAACCCCAGCCACCTGGAGTCGGTGCCTGGCCCTGGCTGGCAGGGGCTGTTCACCTCCTTCCCGACATTACTCTCAGCAGGCAGCCCTGGCTTGCAAGCCCCCGCTAGAATGCTCCCCGCCCCCTGTAACCAGCCATCCTGCACGCTTGGCAGTGATCAGCAGACCAGCAAACAAACTCTCTTGGACGGTAGCATACCTGCTGCAGCTCCCTCTCCCGGAGTCACAACTTACTTAGAACCTCACTCTGTTGCCATAGAAGTAGGAGTGAGGTCACTGTGAGCCCAGATGGATGGGGTGCCTTGGGTGTGTAGGTTTAGAACAACCACGAGTCTGATGTCCACGTCCGACATCTTTCTAACACCACACAACCTCTCTGGTTGACAAGCGGTAGCGTGTCTGAGTTATGTTTAATGGCAGTACTGTATAGTGAATCCACGTGTTTTTAATTTTACGTTCCCAGATAGATGCAATGTCTACCATGGACGCAGTTTGTCTTTTCAAAATATCTGCAATTAAGCTGCAGTGAGCAAACCGTACACACCATGCAGGAAACCTATCAAAAAAATGATTCCTTCATTGTTAACACGATGTGTCGTCCCTTTTATGTCAGTTCATTTGTTAATCATAACTTTAAAGAGGGCCTGTTTTCAAAAGTCATATGGTTTAGTATAATCTTTCCCTTTGATGTAATTCTGACTCGGAAACAATTGCAAATTGTGGGGCTCTTAAACAGTGCATCTTTTGCATAATTGAGAATGTTTATCCCAGCGTGTGTAATTTTTCGAACAATTAAATATTTTGTATGGATCTGGAGGGACAGCTGTATTAAAGAGGGAATTATACTAATCAGTTCAAGGCCCTTGCATATAAAACTTCCCATTAGGCTTAAAGTACAACAGCTTACGTTCATTCTCATGAACGTCCCTACTGGCGTCTGGCTATATCATCATAAGGGGTGCCAGCCGCCACCGGCATCTGGCAGTATTACTAAAAGGGGTGCCAGCACCCACTGGCATCTGCCTATACCATCCCGCCATACCATAACATTAACATTTACTACTTAAACAACCTAAAAGTTGGCATTACCAATGCTTGTTAAAATCAGTGTGTCATGTCCAGCAAGCTTCTCACAAGCGTGCCCCCTTCCGTGATAGGCTCAAATTAGTTATACAGGTAAATAAGGCAAGTCCTGGGATTTTTATATTTTTCATTTGATGTGATCTATTGGGTTATCAACATAGTAGGTCGCTTTTTCAAACCAAATGGGACACTTTGTGTTATCATCGACCATTTTACAAAATGTTTGATTAGTAAAATGCACAGATGCTCTGACAAACATCAGATATAGGTGTGTGTTCTAACACTTTTTAAAGGTTACAATGGGAATCTGCACCAGTCTGTCCTCAGTCCTTACTGCTATATGCAGTGAAGCCCGCCTGAGCTACTCAACATTGTTATTGTGAAAATCTGCAAAATGTTATCAATTGCATATGGAGGCTACTGTCGTCTGGTGCCCGGTTTAATTTGAGGGCGAGTTTGACAATCAGTGATTACAAGACATCAGCTTAATAGTGAAGCATGCATCCTGCACTCATTCCCTGCCCATTTATATGAATCGGTAAATTGAGGCATATCCTACTCTCTCTGGAATGTCTTTCCCATGAATTTCCACCACTTCGGCACTCACGGGAGAAAACGGTTGGACGTCGGTATGTAGTCCCTTGATAACTGGCATTCTCATTTTTTTATGATTCGAAGTTAACCACTTTTAACGACCACTTCAGCTGAGTCTTTGGTACTCAACAAATTGTCTGACTTGCTGCTGCAATTTGCGATGGAGCAATCACACTGGGACCGGGTTTTCATACTGAAGTTTGCAGTTTTGAGTGTGTTAGACGTTGTTCCTATTTATTGTATCATTTTGCATTTGTTTGCCCGGCTACTTCTGCTTACAGTTGAACCCCATTCGCATTTTGACAGTGAGTGATTGACTTCTGCAGTCTAACCTGTGTTCTGCCTTTAATGTGTGACCAGTCATCTTCCCACCGAGCTTGATTGGGATTTTTTCCTCACCTTTCTAAGCGTAATACTTCCAGTTGCGTGAATATCGACCCTTACCCCATCCCACAAAATGATTCCTTCCTAACCCCAACCTACTGCCCCCATGGTCCTAGGCAAATTACTTCATTAGCCACACTCTCATTGTTACTTTGCTTACTGTAGTTTTCTAATATGTCTGTTACAGTACTAACACCTTCTGAAAACAATCTGCTTCCACCTAATACAAATAATAGGTAAATCTAAAGAATTAGTCAGCAGACTGCTTTTGTATTGGTTTCTTATAAACAATGTGAGGTTTTTGTAGTTTTTTCCAGCATGTGCCTCAAACATCAAATTTCAAATTCCAGCTTGTCTTTCGTCTCCATTTTCCTAGTTTACATGTTAATCTAACAATTCAAATTTATATTAAATTAAATTTAATTTGGCTTGTATGGCGCAGATAGCCCGCAGGCGTCTGTGCACTGAGAGGCTTGCAAATTGGTGTTCCATTTCAAACGTTGCATGTGTAACCAACATTACATTTGTCCAACCTTTGGTAGTGTGTTGGTCTTGGCATGTGTTTTGTTCCAATGTATACACGAACAGGTGGGTTTTGATAACTTTGCGAAACAGGTCAAGTGAGTTTAACTGCCTGAGGCTTGAGGCAAGATTGTTCCAGGCTCTGGGGCTGGTGATGATGAAGGAGCGACCGTTTCCATAGTTGTTCTTGAATCTGGGCCAGTGTAGTAGGCCCGAGTTATTGGATCTTAGATGTCTTGTGGTGGTTGCCCTTTCTATGGTGTTCGATAAGTAGCCGGGTGTTGTGGACATATTTAAAAGTCGTTGTCAGCAGTTTGTGTTGGATTCTGGAAGCCACTGGTAACAAGTAGAGTTCTTTTCTTTTGTTTAAGAAATGGTTCCTTCTGGGAATGTTGGCTGCAATACTGACTGCTTCGTTTTGAATCGTTTGTAGTTTTGTTCGGTTGTATGCAGGGGTGTTAGCGAGTAGTATATTGCAATAATCTAGGCTTGCCAATATTACCGCACGGGTTAAGGTGGCGCAGTGTTTTTCTGATATGAATGGTCTTGTTTGCCTCAAGAGTTTAAGGTGGTAGTGGGCAGTTCTAACTATGTAGCTGGTGTGGCGGGGACATGCTCAGAGACTAGTCTAGATGGACTCCTAGTGTTTTGGCCTTCCTCTCCACTGTGATGGTAGTGTTCTCGATTGTGAACTGGTTGTATCGAGTGACAAGGTTTCTGAGGGCGTGGTTGGATGCCACATTCATTAGTTCAGTTTTTGTGCCATTGAGGGACATCCAATTATTGTTCATCCATGTCTTGATCCGGGTGATTTTGTCTAGGTGCGCAGCGTCTAGTCTGTAGTCGCCACATAACTCTAGGAGAAGCTGAGTATCTTCAGCATAATATGTGAATTTGACCCCTTCTGATTCAAGGATGTCAAATAGAGGGCGGAGGTAGGTGTTAAAGAGTGTGGGAGAGAGACAGGAGCCCTGCGGAACTCCATGGTGCAGGCGTTCGGACGGGGATTCTGTTTCTGCCCAGCATACCTTTGAGTGGCAGTCGGTAAGGAAGGATGTGAACCACTGTGTAGCCTCTGGGGAGCAGTTGGTCCCTTTCTGCAGCCTGTCAGCTAAAATGTTGTGGTCAACGAGGTTGATTGCCGCAGACAAGTCTAGCAGGACTAGTAGACCTGTCTTCCTGGCTTCAAGCAAGTCTAGCGCTTACTAATATTAAAGTACACACATGCACGCACGCACACAAACACACACACACACACACGTTTTCTTACTATCAGCCTTTTCACAAGTCTGTCGTTAGTAATTTCTTTCGTTATTAACAACAGAAATGACTAACTTAGGAATTACGAGCTTTACAAACCTTGGTTTCTATGGCATTTATTTACACCAGTTCCAAACTAGTGTAAAAAAAAAATGTATTTGTCGGGGTGCACGTATGTGCACCCCAGTGATTTCATCTTCTTTTTCATGTTGCTCTCTTTGGAGTGACATGGACATTTTTTTTTATAAATGCTCAAGGGGCATTTATTAAACCTCCCTTTTTTTCCCTATTTCATTGCACTATATTGAACAACAAAAACTTTCAATATGGTGAAATGCATAGGACATTACACAGTTTTAGAAATGTCGGTCACCGACGTTTCTAAATCTTGTAATTCCCCCTTTCACAACGAAAGTGTCGGAATAATTTCTGTTGTTCAGGTGAACGACAAAGAAGAAAATTGTCAGTGGCTGTCAATTTTCTTCTTTTGAAACGATGATTTATGGCGGTAACCGCCATACATTTTCATTCTGTCTTTCTTTATTTTTGGCGGTCTCTGCCAAAAATAAAGACAGACTTGTAATGAGGGAGGAAATGTATTGAGGACCTGACCAGGTTTTCTCAACTAAAATGAGGATTTTTTTTAATAGTGAGGACCTTGACTGGCAAGTGAGGACCTCCCATTCATTCTTAAGAGTTTTTGAGTCCTCACTAATGTGAGTGTAAGTGTTGGATCACGTTCTTGTCAAAATTACTATTCCATACTCCAGTCCACGTGGATTTCGGAGCTGTACGTTAACTCTGATGTCCTTGCTAAACGTACCTGCAAAATTCCGGGGCTTTGTGACAACATTTTTGTGTGGAGTGTGTCGAGCCAGGTCCTCAGTACTACAGAAATGCAAGCGCGCACACACACACAATATCTCCTTATGGATTTCTTTTTATTTACAGATCTTCTGACAATGGTAACTGTACAATAATTAATAATTTTTCCATATACCTCTCTACAGAAAACTCTTATTCTGAGCCTCCAGATGTTCAGCAGCAGCTTAATCACTACCAGTCCGCTGTGCGGGCCAAGAATAATAGCCGTTCTGGGTCTGGACCACACTCAGCCAGCGCGCGGATCAGAAACCTGAAATTGTCCATAACTGTGAATTCTGTGACTTCGCCTCTGGTTACATTCAGAGCATAAGGCGACACTACAGGGATAAACATGGAGGGAAGAAGCTCTTCACGTGCAAAGAGTGCCCCTTTTATACAGCGTACAAGTAAGTTTAAAAATGGACCCCACTTTTTGGTTAAATGTGGTAAAACCTGTTATGAAGGACAGGTGTTATTTTGTATTGGCCAGAATCGGACACGTAAGCCATTCTGTTATTGTTGTCTTGATGGTGGTTCTCTGTTTTAAATGTGTTTCTCAGAAACACACAGTTCCAATTTATTTTTATGCAAAAAGTAATCATGCAATTGACTTGGTTCGTACCCATTTTCAAAGCGTATAATCACCATGGCAATAATAGTATTAGTGCTTGCTAAAAGCAAGAATAATTTTTATAAATGGTATTTGTATTGCATAGTTGAAAAGGCTTATCTAGCCCTTCTCCTTATCCGGCCTACATGGGAGACTGATCCTGACCATAAAGGGTTGACCCCTGCATGGAGGGCGGAAGTCAACAAGAGATAGGGCCAGGTTTCTTATTCTTCTTTTTCCATTTTCCTGACAGTTGCACCAGAGTCCAGAACATCAAGACAGCAGCAGATAACCTTTGTACTAATCGGAACGTTTTTCCTTGTCGCATACTCATGCAAACCCAGTTCTGATGCCCTACCCCCAGCTCCATACAGCAAGTGCACCTTTCACTTTTTATGGGCCAGCCCATGTCACAGCAAGTAAGCTGAGGAGGGAGTGCTTCTCTTCCATACCTTTCACCATTGCTGTATAACAGACAGACACTTTCTTGGCATCACAGCTGCAGGAGCCTCCCCTCAACCATTTAACCTAGTACCTTCTGAGACCACTTACCAGATCTTCTCTATATCAGCTCTAATAAAGATGTCCACACTTTCGGGCAGGAAAGCTACTGCACCGCAGCGTCAGACACAGGTAGACCTCGTACAATCAGATGATAGCCAGTGGGGCTTGCATAGAAGCACTGCTCAGCGGGGATCTCTCTACTGCTTTCCTGAACTCCTATTGAAAAGATACCCAGCCAACTGCTACTGTTTAGATTCAGGTGGGAGGCACAGTGGAACACAACATACCTTCTCCTCTGTGGAGAGTAGCACAAAGGAATGGGTTCATATTTAACCCAACCGTGTCATGCTGTTCCTGCAGCAAATCCATTACCGAATAATACCACCTCAGTCGTCTGCTGTCTTGGCAGCTCTCACCAGTCACTAGGTGATCGTAAGCCCCGCCCACTTTTGCATCCTGTTGCTTGCATGCAATCTACAGTAACTCTGACATACTGTGCTTTGCTACCTATTGTATATGTTTGTGTAATTAACTTAAATATGGTTATTATTTAATCAATAAACTTATGGTGGCATACTGTGCTTGTAAGAATCTCTCTCAAATGATTATAAAATAATAAATTCATCAACACAGTTTAAAAACCACATTGTATCATATACATTAACATTATATCCTAAAAACTCCCATCACTCAGCTTCACTTTGTGCCCAGTGGGTTTACATAGTTTTGCTGGTATGATATAAGCAGTCCCTTTCTCATATTCCCATAACAGTCTGCACTTGTGCTGCATTGCGTAGACACCTGGTGGCAGCGTTGATGTCTCAACAAATATTTCACGTCTTGGTTCAAGGATCATCACCAGCAAGTCGCTCCAAAATTGACCGCTCACTCTTACTACCAATGCTTGGGCATTAGAGCCATTCTATTGACCATTTTTTTTACAATGTTTGATTTTTGCTACCAACAGCCTTGATCCAGCAGCAGTGAGAATCAATTGTGTAGTTTCATTAAAACAGCAGTAGAGCACATGCGCATTCCTACTTTGGTGTATTAGATGTCCACCCCTCTCCTTCTCTAAAATGTGTTTATAAATCATTGTTGTAATTTGATGATTGGGTTGCCTTATTATATCACTGATATGTGTAATATTGCAATATTCAGAAGTTGCATCACCACATTTCTGCAGCAGCACCACCATTTTGGAGAACAGGCATAATTATAATTGTGGACAGGCAAATGCCAGAAATGCCACAAAACTTGGGTGTAAATCAGAAATGTAGAATGTGGCATGCATCTGAAAGGTTTATGCTTTGTGTGACCCATGTGAGGTTATGCAGCCTGACATATTTAACTGCAATTTGAAATCCCCTTTTGAGTGGAGCCAATTATGCAGTCATTGCACGCTCAAAATTGTTCCCTTGATTAATTGCAGTGACGCAATGCGGGTAGGAGTTAAGTCATTTCAACTCTGCAAGAGTGCTTTTGACCAGACGAGATAGTGCTACTTTTCAGCAGTTCTGCATTCTTCAAGCAGATTCTCAGGCAGGCGCTGGCCTGGCTAGGTGCGCTAAAAAGGCAGCACCTGTCCAGCTCTAGCGCCCACAAGCATCAAGGCAGCCAATTTTCATGTGAGTGAGCAACTAGACTTTGCACACTCACTGTGCGTGTTCATATAGTTGGCTGCTCAGAGCTCCAAAAGTGGGCTACAAACTCCCAACACTACCCCTAGGCTTGCATAGATGGTTTTGAGCCCCCTGGCATCTGGGATGGGCACCGCAGCAGCCAAAAATCAGCCACTAATGGCAGCTAGGGACTTTATTGTGAACTCCATAGGCGCCAGGTGGTGCCTACGGACTCAGTCTGAACTCCATAGGCACCCGCTGGCACCTACCCCAGAATCTGGCAAGTATGCTAACAAACCAATATCTAGTCATCCATGTATCTCCAGTATTTGCAAATTGTGGCATGCTATTTATAACAATAAAGTGACATAAAAATAAGCGCTGTTCTAATTTTGTATCAGAAATGCCTACTCGTTCAACTGCAACTAGTTTGATAATAAGACAAAAGGTGAATTTGCATTCATTGTTAACTGCAAAGGAAGTCAATACATTAGTTACTAAATGAACCTGACACTGTCTTCCATGCTCTCGCCTGTTCATTCTTGCCCTCTTTCATCACTGACAGACATAAACGAGCCAAATTGTGTATATGGCGGGGGCATAGGATTGCAGGGGCAACAGGGAGTGTGAGTTAAAAGGGGAAGGCGATCATAAACACACACCACTGAGTGTGTCAACTTTTTCCCCTCTATATGGCGCACTCTCTTTGAACTGAGAGATGGGAGGGGAAAGGGTTTGTCTGTGTAGACACTTGGAATGGATACAAAGGAGAGACACAGCTCTGTGATTAGTTCTTTCTTTTTGCAGCTCCTTTTCTCACTTGTAGCTCTGTCTTTGCTCTCTCTCTCTCATTGGGCTGCTTCTATAATACCACATTGTGTTCTTTTTTGTTCCCATACTCCAGGAAGTTTTTGGTAGATTTCAGAGAACGCTGATGATATTAGACTCTTTCGAAATGTACCCCTAGTTTGCTGATTCATCTTTTATCAATTGCTTGTAAATTCCTTTAATCGTGTGAAATCTCCTTTTCCATTGTGTCTATAGGTCTGCTTTTACTATGCACGTGGAGGCTGGGCATTCGACAACTCCTGAGGAGGGACCCAAAGATCTACGTTGCCCTCTCTGCCTCTACCACACCAAATACAAGCGCAACATGATTGACCACATAGTCTTACACAGGGGTAAGGAACCACATGCTGGATTATATTTGCTCAAATATTGTAACACTCTAGTGTAACAATATGTTGTCTTCATTAGTGTGCCTTCATCCTTCAGTACTGTATTGTGACAATATGTTGTGTCCATAGTAAAGGTATGTGGAAGTGATGCTTGCAGATATTTATCCCGCCAACATTGACCGGCCCAAAGTTACATAAAGCTTTGTATTTCATAAACAGTCTATAACCATACAAACAACTGTGAGTTTATCAACTTTTTATCCATAAGTTGATTGACATCATCACAATAAGAGGAGTTCAGTGGCAAAGGTCTTTTTGCAAAATGTGTCCCTAACGATTAGGCTGTAGTCTGAGTTGCTGCAGATTGAGATGTTTTACTATTGTATTGCCCATGCTGTTTTACAATAACAAATTAATTGTGTGGCATCTGTGTTGATGCCCGTGGGGTATGAACTTTCTGTAGAAGTCTTATCCCGACGGCCAACGTGTTTCGCACATGCAAGTGCGTTATCAACACTTGAGTCCAGGGGTTTGCATCTCGCAGAGATGGGGTACATTGGACTTACTTTGCCTTGATAACGCACTTGTATTTGCGAAATGCGCATGCTGTCGGTGAGTTTCAGTAGGAAAACATTTTAATGGAGTTTGTGGGTGTTTTATGCATGGTTCACTGATCAAGATAAACACATTTTCAAACTGAATGAAATAAAATGGCATTTAAATTGCTCTACTACTAATAAGAGAGATAATCTCTTTTTGGATGAATGGAACGACTAAGAATACAAAAATAATGTGATTTGGAAACTGGTTTCACGATTGTTGGAGGGAAATTCGGAGTGGCTGCAAATTGTATTGTGAGCTGTATTTTCATGACCAGAAGATGCCTGTGGGCTGCTAGCAAACATCTTAGGGTAAACAGTGCAACCAATGTTTACCGTCAGGGTGCGGGGGATATGGCATCTTTTTGCGCTACTGTCAATAAAGCAGTTGTTGTTTTGCAGCGTTCCAGTTGTTGCCAGGGTAGTTGTCCATTGCTTACCTCTTCCCTTAAGCCCAGAGGCTCAGAAGGCTTTTTCAACAACACTCTGCTCCTTGTTCTTCTCCATTCATTAACCAATGAACACCTGGACAGTTACTGATGCCCACTGTAATGATATCATTCCTGCTGCATTAAACTTGGATCCACAATCTCTGGAGTTGTTTTCCGAAAGAGTTGGTAGAAGCTGGTATTAAAGGTTTAGTTAAATAACAGAAGCCACATTATTAATATGGCAGAAAAGGGAACATCATTTTCTCTGAGTAATTGAGTCGAATTTAAAGACGTGAACTCGGTTTTCACCAGCAGGGATCACTTGTGTGCTGTGTCAATTGTCCTTCAGAGTAAGCCCTCCTGTGAGCTGCCCTGCACGGTGGAAAGCACTATGCACACGGTTCTGTTTACTTGCGAATGACTCCGGTGTCTTAAGAGCCTTTTCCTGGATGGCAGCAGCTGGTTAGGTGTGGGGGTTGGGCAGAGCATTTTTCCCAGATGACTCACAAGGTCTTGGATGCAGCATCTGGCCCAGAGTTGAAAGAACCATGATATTGCTGCAGCCCGGATTGAGGCCGGTTTAAAACTACGGTACAAGGGCAAATTGATGATGCTTTTGTAGTGAAGTGGCCAGCTCGGTATTGTTGAATTGAGAGGTCTAGTTTCCCACTTCATTCTCTTTGATCGTAGTCAAATAGTAGAGGGGCAGGCGGTCCAGCAGCTGACATGAAGTGTTGGGCGTTCATGTGTGGCTGACGGTCCTCGCTGGGAGACCCCTTCTACCGAGCAGAACAGTCCTTATTGGCATAGCCTGACCCTGTGTTCAGAAACCCAGTAGTGAGTAAGTAGATCAGCTCAAGGGGTGAGAATTGAGCCCACAGGTCCACATAAAGTTAAACACACTTGGTGTGTGCTGCACCTGGGGCACCGCCAAACAATGGCTGCACCGTCATGAATCACAGGGAGACTTGAGCAGCTCCAGCCCTATTCATTTGAGAAGCCGAATTAAAGAGCCCTTTGTCTGCTTATCTGGGAGGCTGCCTTGAAACCCAGCTGTCTCCCATTCATCCCCAGCCCCATTCTGTGCACCACCCTCAGGCAGCTGCAAGACAATCTGCCTGGATTCCTTAACACCGCTTTCAGGAGCAGTAGGCTGGAAGAGGTGAAGGAGCCTGGTGCCTTTTGTTCGCCTGATCTGCATCTACAGGGCATGCTCTTAAATGTCGCTACTGGAAACGTGCTGAAAGCCTTCTGGATGGAATATCGGTGATTTGTACATTAAGCAGGTCATGGAAATTTATCAGAAGCTCTGAAAGTGGGATTTTTAATTGCTGGCCTTTTTTTCTGTGGCAGCTTATTGGCAAGAAAGTGTCAAAAACCACAGAGTAATAAATTAACTTTAGTTCTAACCTGGATATAGCTGGGCTGGTCTACTGATGATAATAACGGAATCAACCTCAAATGAATGCCCAAATTGGAATTTAGACCGTCATAAGGGGCCGGCGCCGCCGGGTTGAATTTAATTGGTATCGAGGAGGAATTACCAACAGTCTAGGTATGTTTGAGGGGCTCCAAGATTATCTCTGAAATGACAATAAATCTAAATATTAATCTTAATTGCCAGTAATGTAAAGTCCTATAATTGTATTATGATTAAATAAGAACAAAAAACTTACTAATGAAGGAGGCGGCGCCGGGCTTTATCATTTGGTTGGAGAGTCTGTGTTCTTAGGTATCTGTAATTATCTGTGGTTAGTCGTTAAGGATCAAGACTGTTATAACTTTAATTATCTACTTAGCATCAATCCCCCTTGGAGAGTAACAATTAACAAAATTACCTCTTGTTAGTGGTAAAGGATACTGAGATGTACTTGTGTAGAGTTATAGGAGTCCCCTTTCGATTTCTTGTTTCTCAGATAGTCCTTCTTTTATGTCGAGGCCCTCTATGGGAACGGCACACAGGGTAACGCTTGGAGCCGTCAGAAAGCTGTCGCACCGAGTTTGGCCTCCGTGGGACTAAGGTAGGTTTCAGGGGAGAAAAACGTAGGGGAAAATGGAGGGACCGAACTATTGGACTTGTGGGAGATGTATATAGTGATCGGGAGGGGTGGGAGTGATGTGATCTATCCGTTGTGAATCAGGAGAGGGACAGGAGGGGACGGAACCCCCAACCGACTCTAAAAAAGGGGAAGGTACCTTCAAAGTCTCGGCGTCGCCGAGTGGACAAAAGATTGGTTTGGTTCACGATGGGATCGGGTGAAAGTCCATCTTCTACCGAGCTTCAACAAGTGGCTGCCATCGGCTACGAAATCCGTTGCAGAAGCAGCGGTTCGTGCACATAGAGCTAGTGACGCGCATGAGAGGCGCGTGTCTAGAACCTTCAGGGACAAGGACAGGATTGGCCACCTGGTGATGACTAGGGGGAAGAAATGAGTTGCCAATGTTACCTAGGTTGCTGCTAATGTGCTGTGGTTATCTATAATATCACACTGAGGACGTTATGAAACTACTAATGCTAATGTTTATCCTAATGGCATTGTATTACTGCTAAAACTGCTGGCGTTGTGTCACAAATAATAATAATGGTACTAGGGGTATAGTGCTAATGGTGCTAGGTGTGCTAGGGATGCTAGGTGTGCTAGGGTGTATAGGTGGTGCTACTAAGGGTGGTGCTACGTGCTACTAAGGGTGGTGCTACTAAGGGTGTAACAGAAAGGTCTGCACAAAATTAGACTTGGAGGTCTTTAACTGTCCCAGTAGTTAAAAGACTGAATGTGTTTTTAAAAGTAATTCTGTTGTCCTTCTCTCTTCTTCCAAAACCAAACATGTCGGATCTCTTAAAGTAGCTCTCTCATGCTTCAGATATTCCTTTCGCTATCTGTCTTTGGCAACCTTGTCTAGTCACAATTGGAATCCTAAAATCTCTCTTACAAAATGCCAGTTTGAATTCCTGTGTCCATGCCAAGATAGTTATTTTGTCTTTCACTTTATCTCCAGAAAGAGTCAAATTGCCTCATGCCTCAAACACTAAAATGAAAAATATTTTTTAGACATTCCAATGTGCTTTTTTGTTAAGCTTTCTAATGTAAACAATCTAAGCAGCAGTGTGGTCTCTGATCATTTCTGTCGTGTTCCAAAGTGAAGAGCATACAGTGTGCTGCTGTCTATGGTCCTGGCTAGTCAGGTAGGTTTGGGGTGATATCAGCGCAGAGAGTACAGCGTGGAAGAATTCGGCGCAGAATTCCTCATTTTAAAAATCCCTGTAAAATCCCTATATCCCTATAAGCTTAACAAAAGTTTTTTTCGTTAAGCCTGAAGGTTGATAAAGGGAAAAAAAAGGGGGGGGAGCAAGGAGGGAAATAATATTTTTTTTTATGTTGCTCAATAGGGAGCAACATGGAAAAAATATTTTCTTCATTGGGGTGCAAATGTTTAACACCGGCTGTGAGCTGGTGTTAAAAACGTTTGTTTACAAAAATGTGTAAACTTGCAATTACAACGCTAGGGCTTATTTTCGTTATCAACGAATATAAGCACGAATGCCAAACTCATAATGAGGGTGCTAGTCTAGATGTGTCCGTGCCTGAAGGCGCAACTGATTGCGTTCAGTGCACCATTTACTGCCTGTAACCAACAGAGCAGGAAAGAGGCGAGTCCTTCATTCTGGAAGTGGGCTCCTGCATTGTGAGTGAATGTTGGTACTTTTGTTTCTGAAAAACCACAAGACTTAAAAGTTTTACGTTCTTGGGAGAGGCACTCCATGTTTTTTTGTGTGCGCTTTCAAATGTGGGTAGCTCCCCTTCGTGTTATACGTAGGGACTGAGGAGCCTCCTTATATACTGCTCACAGTAGAGTCCATGGGGCTCCCCCATGTCTTCATGTGTTCTTTTCTTGGCAAGGAACTGCAAAGATGCTAGTCGGACGGCTTGTCTAAGTTTTGAATATGGCTGGAATCTTCACTTCTAATGTTTCTCTCAGTCACTAAGATACTTTGAAAACAAAACCTTGACAGTAACCTTATCAGGGTTTTCCCAGGGACAACTTATGTTGCTTCAGCAAATGATGAATGTGGGGGGGAACTACTTTTGCTAAAAGTGGCCAGACCATCACTTCATGGCAGATTTAAAGAGAAAATGTTCACATCTTATCAAATCAAATCAAATCAAAATGTCTTTATTCGGCATCTGAACAAGCTGCCATCAAAGATACAGATCATACAAAAGAATATTTCAAAACCAATACATTGTTAATATAAAATATACAGAGGTAGATACAAAATTAATGTGCAGATGATACAGTGCAAATAACAACCAACAACCTCATTACATCTGTAGCCTTCAGTAATCAGCCTCCGCCAAACAACAATACAATCAATATCTATCAAGTGTGAATACATAATGCATAAATCAGATAAAACCTGAAATAAATATCCATAAAAGGCAGTATATTATGCCCTTGAAAAGGTTAAATACAATACAGATTCTTAAAATAACCATAACTGTATATTGAGTTTATTCAAAGTCAAAGTCAAAACAGTCTATACGAGATAGAGATATTATTGAAAATATCTTCGTACTATGATCTTATATGCTATGTATTACAGGAATGAAATTGTCCATTAATTATCTTTTGTTTATGTTCTCCTATGCAGGTTAAGAACTGTGCAAAAGTACAAAAATACAAAACATCACAGCCATTTTCACGTACAACCTTTACATTGCTTAAAAATTTATCCATATCTAAAATAATAATTTATTAAAAAATGCAGAATTTACAAGTTTTACCTGTTGTAAATGCTGTAATGCTATCGGGGAACAGATGTCAATTTTTCCCTTCTCTTAATTTCATAGCCCTTTTTAAAAAATTTGCGACTGCAAATATTATGACGGTAGAGTTAAGTAATCTTAAATAAAACATCAATGGGGCTACTTGTCTAAAATTTAAATCTTGCATTATTGCTTTAAG
>JAXIUS010000022.1:0-15824 GCA_035593325.1 Pseudotriton montanus
CATCTGTGTTCCGCCAGCCACGGCCTGAGAGGTGAGTGGTGCCGGGAGGACAGTGACCAAGCACTTTGAACACACGAGGAGTCGCTATCCCACGGTTTCACAGTGTTTCCCATCGATGTTCTGAGACTTGAGGGTCCACTTTTAGGATGGATGTCAATTTGGTATGATCTCTGGTGAGTGTAGTGCCAGATGTTGGTCATTGACACCTTTTAGGGCCCTCTATTCTTTTTTTTAAAAATGTATTTATTAAAGTTTACAACATTATAAACAAATACAATGTGTGCTTAGTCTCTTGATCAACAGATTGCTACGTATACAATATTATATCGACAAGGGTCGCAGGTCAAAAGACTCGATAACTCACTTGTTAAAAGCGGGGCACAGTATCAAAAAAAATATCGATAATACCCAGTCAAAGAAATAACACAACTGGCAACATAAAAGAAGTACGTGGTTTAAACATCTAGAATAACCAATTTGGAGACATGAAAACAATTATCCCGTCATAAAAAAATGGCAAACGATACATAGATCTCCTAACAAAGATCTATACTATTCAGACAAGGCCTATAGAGCCCTCCCCTCCCCCTCCCCACCCTTCAACTTATTCAAAAGCACACGAGCATCCACGGGGTCAGTGAAAGCATACAATTTCTCACCCCAAGTAACTTTTAAAGTCGCCGGGTAAAGTAGACCGGCCTTTACCCCACCTTTGATGAAATCCTTTTTGATTACGTTCAGGTCCTGTCTCCTACGGACCGTGGCTGAAGCCAGGTCCGGAAACAAAAGCACCGAACGTCCTCCAAATGCCAGTCCACTTCTTTTGGCTCGGACCCCGGCCAAAAGTCTATTACGCTCACCAACTGTCGCCAATTCTAAAATCAGTGTTGCTCCTGCGCCCTCCACAGTTTTCTTGTGTCTAGGAGACTCCTTGAGCCTGTAGCAATTATCCAGAAAGAATGAGTCCCCACTTTCGGTTTCGTCAAGCTCTTCGTACAACCAGGATGTGAAGAAAGCTGTGGGGTTATCACCTTCCACTCCTCTGGGCATCCCAATGACTCGGACTCTCCTAGCACGCATGTTATTATCAAGAGCTTCCTGTCGACGTGCCACTGTGTCTACCGCATGACTCAGACTACCAATTGACATCTTGTTAGCAGACACTGATGATTCCAGCTCTTTAGCGCCCGAGGCAACAGCGTCCACGCTTGTGCCCAGCGCAGACACCGCATCCTCCGCCGCTTTCAATTGAAGTTCTTGGGTGTCAAAACGCGCAGTCAGCTCCTTAATATGTTCACCATTCTGCTGGACCTGCTGCTCAATTTTAATTAACATTTCCATCACGCGGTCAGCAGAAGCCGACTCCGATGGCGCAGAAGTCACATTCTGTGCACTCAGGGATTTGCGGGGTTCAAAAAAGTTTGCATCCGCAGTATTCTTCCTCCTTTCCTTCCTTTTCCCCGCCGCATCTCCCACAGGCTTCGCAGACATAATCACCGCAGAAGTAGCAGCTGACGAACTCGAGTATACAATTCAGTAATGGCGGCCAGACGGGCCGCGCCCTCCACTGTCGGCGGCAGTTCACAGATGCAACAGTAACAAAGGGTAAGAAAGCGGTGTCCCGCAGATGCCTGAACTCACACCGATGAAGTCTGGGCGTATGGGTTCTGTAGGGGGGGGAAACCAGGCTTTAATTATCGGGAAATAACCAAATATCCCCCGGAGCAGCAGATCCACGCATCCCTCTTCGTCTAGGTCTAGGCCATGCCCCCGGCCCCTGGGCTTAGGTTAGGATCCGACAAAGGGGTCTTTCTCTGTGTTGTCATTGTCTATTCTACCTGTACTATCATCTGTTTTTCGATCCTTAGCTGGTTGAGGAGGTCCAACAAGGCAGGCGACTGGTGGTTGAAACATACCCTGTAAGGTCAATTGCCGCTCCCCCAACTGGTTTATGGATTAGCCCTATACTCTTGTGTTCTCTGAGTATTCACTTTCCTGCACTATCATCCTCCTTCTTCGATTCCATCCCCTTGGTGGAATTGCCCTTGACTACATTCTGTGTGAGGTGAGTGAAACCTGTTTGTCATATATTTTTGTAGTGTTTGTTAAAGCCCTTGCTCTGTCTTTCACCCCTTCTTCCGTCTAGTCCCTGGATTCCTGGGGGAAACCCCTGGGTTCAGTGGCCAAGACTCTGCTATCTGATCTGTACCTCTTCCCCTTGCAGGAATCCCTGTGGAGAGCCGATGTGTCTTCCAGGGTAACCCTGTCTTTTCTTCACCACTTTTCTACCCTGATTTTATCCCTCACCACTACTATACTTTCCTGACTTTTATAGAAAAACAGTCCAGGAGGTCAGCCTCCTTCTCTTCCCCTCTATCGCTTGCTAAGTGTTACCCCTGCCCAAATTCTTGTTACTTACCTTCCTCCCTCCTGACACCCCCTCCTTTCCTGGTGTGTCAATCTCCCCTCTCCTTGTGTCTTTTCCTTTCCTCTTGTGTTATCCACCTGGTATCCTGACAGTACACTGGGCTGTCAGTCCGGATTAGCAGACTGCTGCATCCACAGGCGGGTAGGCAGCCATAGTGAGAGGCTTCTTTCTGCGAACCCGGCATTCCCTTTAGATCATAGGAGCAGGCTGTCTGTCTAGGTACTGTTTTCCCTGTCTATTTTTCCCCCTTCCTTGCTTCCAGGTTTTATAACAGGAACAGGTAAGTATGGGACATCTCAGTATGCGTCTCCAGATAAGTATGTTAACACCAGAACACACACAAATATCCCCACTCCTCCAAAACCCCAGAGGGACCCCTTATGGGTACCTCATCCCAACACAAATACCTCCCTCAAGGACCCCAGACCAACCCCTCAGAACCCCAGCCTTCCTAGACCCACCCTTGACCTCCCCATAGGCCCCTGGATCTCCCTAAGAGATCCAGACAATCTCCCATTCCCTACCAGAAGGACCACCCAGCCCCCAAAAACAGCTTGTCTGTTTCCTGTAGCCAGGAAACCCAAGGTAAGTATGCCCAGGAACCCTGTCAGGAATTCCTGGGACACCCTAGACTCCCCAGAATACCCTCCCATCATAGAGAACCCAGCACCCTACCAGAATATCCCTATAGACCCCGGGATCTCCTTAAGAGATCCTGAGGAATCTTCCCCACATCCCATGAAACCCACCTAAACCCTTAGGAGAGCCTGGAGGTTTCCTTCAGCCAGGGAAGAACTGGTAAGTATGTCCAGAAGTCCTGATAGGACTCCCTTGGAATCCCCAGACTCCCCAGAATCCCCCTCCCATTATAAGTGTAAAAGCGCCCCTCCCTAGACACATCAGGAACCAGGAAGACTCTCTTGGGGCTTGCCCTAAGAGATCCTGGACCCACCTTCCCCTTCAGAGCCCACCTGCCATGAAGGACAAATCCACACAGATTTCCCTACCCCTAGGTAATTCCCTCCCAGACCAAAGGAGGCCTCTGAGATCCCAGGGATCTCTGGATGCCAGTCACTCCACTACCCTGAGGTCTGTCCCTGTCCCAGGAACCTGCCAGTGCTGTCTGTCTGACAGTACAGGCATCCCAGACAGCCCAGTCTCTAGGAATATACCAAGGGGGTCCTTAAGACCTCCTAGAAACCTGGACCCTGCAGGTCCTGATCCCAGAGTCCCTATGCCACCCCTGAGGGCTCCCATCACTCCCATCCCAGTCCCCAGGTACCCTCCCAGAACACCCCTTAGGCCTCCCCAGAACCTGACCCCTCCAAATCCCCCTCCCAGACTCCCAAATCCCCCACTCAGAGCCCCTAGGACTCTGAGACCCCATCCCCTGTCAAGCCTCCCATCCTGGTCTTCTTAAGAGATTCAGGAGCCTTATGTTACATCCCACTCCCCAGGAACAGGAAATCCCAAACTCCCCAGTAACAGGAAAAACCATAGGTAACATATAGCTCCCTGTCTCTCACTCCTAGACCAGACAGGACCTGACAGAACCCCCGAGACAAAACCCTTACCCTATACCCCAAAATCCCTGATCCCCCATTAGGCCCTGGGAGAAAATTCCTAACAGGTGCCACCCTCCCTGACCCTTGGATCATTTCCCCATAGGGCAACCCAATTAGAGACAGGGTCCTCATGTGTCCAGGACACCTCTGTGTGACCCTGAGTCAGTCTCAGGTTTAGGCACTGAGACTGAACTCCCAAAACTTGTCTGATAGTATAAAGGCCCTTGGAATTAGATTCCTGCAAGGTGCCACTCCCTTAATACTCCCTTCAATTGCCTTATGGAGTCTGAAGAAGAGTATACTTGAGGTACCTCCTTATGAGGCCTCATAATTTGACAAAGGCCACATGTGTCCAGGACACCTCTGTGAGGCCTGAGCATAACTCAGGTTTAGGCCCTGAGGCATGACTCCTATATTGAACTCCCTGAATTACATTAGGCCCTGGAGTATCCTCCAGATGGCCTAACTACAGGAAAGGGATTTGGCCCAGTCAAATGGCTCTGTCACCTCTGACTGAGGAAATTGGATATTGGATTCTGACTTAGGGTCAGAATCCACAGGTAAGCCCAACAGGTAAAGTATTTCCTTTCCCCACCCATCCTTAGAAATAGGGAACTGTGGGCCTGGCCACCACCTGCATCAGGATTAGAAGTAGAGGACCAGGGTGGCACCTGGACCCCTTACTTAAACTCCCAAACCGGTTAGGTGGGTTAGTACAGGGAAATGTGTACCCAGCCACCACCAGCACTGAGAGATAGGCATTAGGGGCACTAGGCCCACGTTAAATATATTAAATATTAGTCTGCGTCGAGGTGCCATCCTCCCCATCTGGCAACTATAAATAAGGGGTACGCCACTCCTTACATGGCGAGGGGCAATATATTTTAAACCATCTGGCAGAGCCCCAGCTCTGCCAGACCGCATAACAGGACCCAGCCTGCAATGCACAACTGGGTGACATGAAATGTGCGCGGGAGCCCACGTCGCTCTGGGCTTTGAATTCTGCAAAAACGGTTTTAACAGCCTCCCTGCTACCTCTGGCAACCCTCTGAACCATATAGAACCCTGTCTGGGCATCTTGGAGATCCTTTTGACCTCCACTGGACTCCTGGATCCTCCTGTAGCCTCAACAGAGGCCTGAAATTAATATTGGGACCTCAGTTAGACGTCCCTAAACCCTCTCTGACAAACCAGGACTTCAGCCAGATGTCCCTAAGCCTCTCTGGCAACCCAGGGCTTATCTACGCCACTGGGATACTATTAGTACTTGGTAGTTCCCTTTATTTCTGTTCTGTTTTGCCATTCTCTTTAATAGTTTTAGGAAGATTGAAGTAATGCACCAGTGACCCTCACAAGGAAGCTGTGGCATGACTTCCTTCTACCTGACCCTCCTTACAATGTTTACTTTGGTTTTATATGCTCTCTCCTCTATTTATATCCCTTCTGCAGGTCATCCACTGTCTGCTGAAGCCACAACCACCCACCACAACCTGAACTCACTGCCTGGATCACTCTACACACCCTCTATAACTAACAGGTACTTGCTCTCTCTCTCCTATACTGTACTGTACTCTGCAACATTGATCCATTAGCTATGCCAGGATAACTGTAAAACTGCTGGGTGAAAATTGGAATAGCATCTGAGAGTCGGTTTGTAAAGATCTGGTCCTGTACCCTGCCATCCTTCTGTTACTTCCCACTACCACCACCCTAGATTTGTTTATTTAATATATCACCTCCCTGTTCTGATTCTGCCCTGGAGTCTCCTCTGATATCAGCCTGTCTGGACACCTCATCTGTGTTTAGTCCATCATCCTGAATATAGAACTGTTCTGGTTTGTTTCTGTGACTTACCACTTTCCCACTCTAGGACACATTCTCTTACTGTTATTTGTCACTGTGTTGTATGTTGTTTAGTAGGGACATGGGTTAGCCAGAACACCTAAGTTTAGGGTAGGAACTAGTATTGTGTTTGCAGTCTGAGTCCTGATATGTACTTTGGAATTGGAAAAGATAATTACTCCTGGATACCTGTCTGATTCAACTGTGGAGATTGTATTGGCCTGCCATGTCTCCTTATGTTTTCTGAATTGTCTGCCAGACATAAAGGCTCTGCTTTTGGTCCAAAAATAAAATCCTGTTATACTTTTAACCGCTGGCCAGGTCTAAATTACTACATGTGTGCCTTATATGTTGTCTGTCTGGAAGGCGTGGGTCATGATTGCAATAAGGGTTGCCAGGTCTAACATCAGGATCTTTATGGTCCTAGCCATAATAGTATATATGCCTTATATCATATCTGACTGCCAGGGTGCCACAAGTAACATCTATTCATTCCCTCCTGCACAATTGCAAGAGTCTGGATCTACTATACCTGACCACTATACCTGTAGTGAGGCCATTCTGGACTCTGGAGCCCCACTGTTGTCTCTTAGCTCCCTTAGTAAGTTATGTCCTATGCCCTTTGAGCTTCCACAGTTTGGTGCCTTGTGACTGTCGGATATGTACCCAGGTCTGACTGCGGTATACAAGGGAATGAGCACCCTGGGGAAAGTATAGGAAGATAGGAAAATAAGGCTGGGAAATGAGGATAGTCTGGGGAAAAGGATTAGAATATTAGTTGTGTTGTCTGTCTTGTAGCGTCATTGTCAGGACGCCTTTCAAACTCTTCTTTCTGGCCTCTGCCAAACTTCTCAGCCCTATCCTTTGAATCTATCTCACATCTGTTTTTATTCACCAACAGCCAGAACAGAACCGGTGGTATTACTGAAGCCAAAAGGACCGAGACAGAGTTCGAGCCGTGCTGATCTCCAGAGAACTCCAGCCTGCGAGGACTGCTGCTTGCCTGACTGAAAAGACTGAAAGGTAAGAACTGCATCTGCAGTTGGTTAAACCAGAGGAGACACAAACACATTTGGTGGGTCTGTAATTCCTGTTACAGGGGACACATTTTTGCAAGCCTTATCCTTCTGGGTTTGCTCTGTGCACGCACTTTCCAGAACTGGGAATTGAGTGGGCAGATCCCCCTGCAGAGTAAGAACATAGGCATTGCGTAGGGTGTAATTGTGGCAAGAATAATAGAGAAGTAAAGTGAGGAAGCCGTTTTACTTTTAAAAGAAGAAATAAGTTACTTACCCAGTAAATGTAGCTCACCAGTATTGTATCTTATATAGATTCATAATACTGTTGGGAAATATCCCCCTAGCCCAGGCTGGGAGACCAGAAATTATCATAGTATATATTAGTAAAAAACTAAAAACTCATTTTCCACCAGATGGCAGTGAGTGCATATTGCATGCAGTACATAGCACTGTCCACTGTTCCACCATAGCAGTATACTGGAGAGGCAGTATTATTATTATTATTATTATTATTATTTATTATTTTAAAGTGCCACAAGCCCATGGGCCTCAGGACCCTAGGGGACACAAACAGAACATGAAAAGGCGAAACACATAGCACCAAATCGTGAGTCGGAGGGGAGAAACGTTAAAACAGTACGGGTCTACAGGAGGAGAGAAGGCTCAAAATGCTAATAGGTAGGAATCATGCGTTATAGAGAAAAGCCCTTGAGGCTCTTTTGAAAGGTAAGAAAGAGGCACTGTTCTTTAACTCGGTGGACAGTTTATTCAGGATCCTGGGCGCCGCTGATTCAAAGGCCATATCCGCGATCCTTTTAAGCTTAAAGCGAGGGACCACGATGTTGCGGCTTCCAGTGGAGCGAAGTATTCTTCCCGCGACTGGTAAAGAGACCAGAGATTTCAGGTATTGCGGGGCATTTCCAGTAAGGCACCTATGAGTCATCATAAGAATTTTATGCTCCACCCTTTGCTCAATCGGCAACCAGTGCAGCGAGTCCCGAGCCATGGAAACATGGGCTCGGCGGCCAGGCCAACAACTGCCCGCACCGCAGTGTTCTGCACTACCAGAAGCTTATGCAGAGATGTAACGCCTATTCCCACCAAGAGTGCATTACAGTAGTCTAGATGGCTATTTATAATGGCATTTGCCACCTGAGCTCTGTTCTCTTGACAAAGGTACGGTGCGATCTGCCCCAGCAGCTGGTTGAGAAAGGCACATGAAGAGCGGAGATGAGCGATATGCCTCTTCATGTCCAGGTTAGCATTCAGATAGACGCCCAAGACCTTAACGGCATCCTGTACCTCAATATAAACTCCCTCTAAGAGGAAACCGGCATATTGAGGATCCAGACGACTAAGACGAGCCTGTGTACCTACAATCAGGAACTCTGTCTTAGTGGTATTAAGTGCCATGGAGTTCTGGGCCATCGAGCCTTGGATGGTGCACATGATGGATTCCAATCTGGCTACATCAGTAGCATATACTCCAGACAACTCAAAGAAAAGCTGAGTGTCGTCAGCGTAGTTGGAGAAACCCAACTAGCCACTAATCCTCTCTCAGTTGCACTGCCCCTATGCACAGTCTCTACTCCTCCCACTGTCAAGTGGCCTCACTTTATGCACAAAGCATCAGAGGACTGTAGGGAATACGCAGTAGCAACTGACTGACTCACAAGTCACACCGCCCCCGCTGCCTCACGGGGAGGATGGGCAGGTGCATATGAATCTATATAAGATACCAGTATTATGTATCTTATATAGATTCATAATGCTGTTGTGAAAACCATCCAACAGTAGTCCCTCACCCATGGGTGGAGGGAAGAGGCAGCTCATGAGAACAGGTTCTGTAGAGCGGCCTGTCCCACCGCCGTCTCTTGTCTGGAATGCACATCCAGACAGTAGTATCTGGCGAAAGTGTGCAGGGATCTCCAACGAGCCGCACCACAAATGTCATGCAGTGGGGCACCGGCCAGCAAAGCCGTAGTAGCGGCCGTACCCCTAGTAGAATGGGCAGTAACATGCCCAGGCAAATCCTTTCCAGACAGATGGTAACACTCTTTAATGCAGGACACCATCTGTTTGGTCACGGGTGCTCCCACGGAGCGTCCCGCAAAGGCCACAAACAGCTGGTCGGCCTTCCGGATGGCAGCAGTTCGTTTCAAATAGAACTTCAGCAATCGGTGCACATCAAAGGAATGGAGCGTTCTCTCAGGTGAAGTAGAATGATTCGGGAAGAACGTAGGCAGAGACACGACCCCGTTAATGTGGAAAGCAGAGACCACCTTAAGCAAAAACCTGGGGTTAGTGTGTAACATCACCTTGTCATTATGGAATCGTAGAAAAGGTTCATTGCACGAAAGGGCCTGTAACTCACTCATCCTCCTAGCAGAGGTGATAGCCACAATAAAGGCCACCTTCCAAGACAGGAATTTCAAATCTGTCGAATGGACTCATTCAAACAGAGGTTTCATCAGTTGAGAGAGTACCAGGTTCAGATCCCAGGCCGGGACCGGTCTACATACTGGAGGAAACGTCCTCAACAGTCCTCTCAGAAACCTCTTCACCACCGGTACAGTGAACAGCAAAGGGACTCCAGGTCGCTTCCGGAATGCTGTCACAGCAGCCAGATGGACCCTCAAGAAAGCACCTGATTTGTGTGCTGCCTATGGTATGCTGCTCCCTATTTGAGTTGTGTACTGCCAGTGGTGGGCTGCTCCCCTTTTGAATTGTGTGCTGTCTACTGGTGTGCCGCTTCCCATTTGAATTGTGTGCTGCTGGTGGTGTGCTGCTCCCTGTCTGGGTTGTGTGCTGCCTATGATATACTGCTTCCCGTTTAAGTTGTGTGCTGTCTACTGGTATGCCGCTTCCCAGTTGAATTGTGTGGTGCCGGTGGTATGCCGCTTCCCATTTGAGTTGTGTGCTGCTCCCCGTTTTAATTGTGTGCTGCCGGTGGTGTGCTGCTCCCCGTTGTGTACTGCTCCCCGTTGTGTACTGCCTGTGGTATACTGCCTGTGGTATACTGCTCCCCATTTGAATCGTGCACTGAAAATGGTATACTGCTCCCCATTTGAATTATGTTCTGCCAATGGTGTATTGCTCCCTACCTGATTTGTGTGCTGCCTATGGTATGCTGCCCCCTATTTGAGTTGTGTACTTCCAGTGGTGGGCTGCTCCCCTTTTGAATTGTGTGCTGTCTACTGGTGTGCCGCTTCCCATTTGAATTGTGTGCTGCCGGTGGTGTGCTGCTCCCCGTCTGGGTTGTGTGCTGCCTATGATATACTGCTTCCCGTTTGAGTTGTGTGCTGTCTACTGGTATGCCGCTTCCCAGTTGAATTGTGTGGTGCCGGTGGTGTGCTGCTCCTCATTTGAGTTGTCTGCGGTGTACTGCTTCCGGTTTGAATTGTGGGCTGTCTAATGGTGTACCGCTCCCCATCTTAAAATTGTGCAGACCATGGTACACTGCACCCATTCGTAAGGGTGGCTAGTGTCCGTGGTATGCCGCTCTCCACTGAGTTGTGTATTGTCTGTGGTATACCGCTCCCCTTCTGAAGGTTGTACTACCTATGGTACACTGCATCGCAGTCAACATTGCACTGTCAATGGCATACCGACCCTCAGTTGAAAGTGGTATGGTCACACGCTGCTTTCCTCCTCTTCCAGGAGAAGCACAAGTGCATATCAAACACCTTACAGCATATCAACAAGAGCACACAGTTAGTGAGCACCATAGGGTCAGGAATCAGGGGATCAACATCTCACTCACCAAAACTACCATCCATAATTCACCCAACCATCACAAGCTCTCCGTTGTTACAGCAGCATTTATAGAAAGGCTAAATAAATGGTCGAATAGTGAACAGGCAAAAGGCCAAATAATTATTTTTTCCAAAAACACGGGGAGAGCCATTAGAAAGATCAATACACATAATCATGCAACCCAACACATAGGGTTAACTCACACTAAGGTACTTTTATTCTAGTTAACCTGGCAGACATACTGACAGGGATCCAGACTAACTCTTATACTACAGAAGAAGCAGGGCCTTGGTGTGATCGACTGTGACTGCCTGTCAGCGGAGCACCACAACTTCTTTCACCTATTGATTCTGGTTTTGTGTCAGTCAAATGCACGTGCGTGTGGGTCCCTGGCTGCCTGCTTGCTCAGCCTGAGATCTGAATGCATGGGGATATTTGAACAAAATATAGCCTGGCCCCTGTGTGTGTGTGCTTTGAGTAACTGAAACCCCAGATTTCTGACAGCATAGGGACTGGAAATAGGAATACATAATTCCTGCACTGTTAGTATTTAGGGTCTAGATTAATTTAAACGTAACTATATATATAGGGCCCAGTGTGCTGAGTGATTGGGCTCATGGGATTAAATAATCCCATGAGGATTTGCCTGCCCCTGTCCTACACTAACTTGTGTTTGGTCTCTCTGGAATGTTTTCAGGACACTGACTCAGTTAGTCCCATAATTCTGGTCCAATAGGGAACAGAGTTATGGCCAATAATTAATTCCCCTGATTTAATATTTCATCCAGCTCCTGGGATACACTAGGACCCAGGGCTGACCTGCCTCCCCCAGAGAATCCCCTCCAAACAGCTGCCAGGATGCCAATCTCCCCCTCAAGCTCCCCCTCCCTCGGGAAGCTCTGTGGCCTCCTGTACACAGAGTCCCCCACCCTGATACCAGCAAACCCTTTATTGCCCCAGTACTAAAAATCCTTTGTCCTGACTCCGGACTTCAAAGCCAGGCTGGCCAACAGGCAGCCCCCACTAGCCCACACACCCAACCCTTGCTCTCCCCAGCTTCACCTGCTACCACTCGCCTGTTATCCAGCCTCCTATCACTTCTCCCTTCCTCAGGCTTTGTTCTGACTCCGTAGATCAAAGCCAGGCCCACACTCACCCCAATAAACTACTGCCAGGATCTGTTGCTCTGGTCCTCCCCTATCCTGCCCCAGGGCTGGGAACAGCCTCTCCTGCCTGTCCCTGGGCTGTGGGACAGTCCTTCCTGATAGCTGTTCTGGTGGGAGCTGGGGGCCAGGAAACTGGCCCCCACACCCAAACTGGGGGCTCCTGAGCGTGCACCCGACAGACCTGGGGATAAAAGAAGACTCCCTGCTCACTCCTGCACAGATACCTGATCCCTGCCTATGTGCCGTGTTGAGTACCTGTGTGCCTGCCGTGCTGTGCTGTCTGCCATGCTGTGCTGCCTGAAGACTGACTCCTGCCCTGACCTATATGCATGGTGAGGACTTAGAGTCCCAGCGCTGCCTGCCTGCCCTGGGGGAAAAACTGTCTGAGGAACCCATCCCTGGCACTGCTGCTGCATCTATCTTTTTCCTATTTTCCTTCTACCTTTCTTCCTTTCCCACCCCCTCTTCTTTTACAGAAAAGTCTTACTGTACCTGATCCTGGCAGTGACCTCCCAGCTCCCGACTTCGGATCCTCGTGGTGGCTTCGGTGTCCAGTGGAAGGCGACAGTAGCTACAGTGAAAGGGGACCTGTAGGAGGTAAGAAGAATTATAATATCATTAGGGTATGGTATTCTAACATCCCTAGCCTGTCCCTATCCTTAACGACCCCACCAGTAAGTAAACTGTCTCTGTCCCTAATACAAAATTAGCTAAATATTAATTTAACATTAAAAATTACTAAACCTCATAGCCTCTCTAGATTAAAATTAAACTCTTTTAAATTAAACCGTTAATTTAAGAATACCCACCCGATATCCCTAGAATAATTAAAAAGAATTAAAAAACTCTTCCTTACCTTTAAAACGTGTTCGTTGCAGCAGTCCCGGCTCCGGTGCTGGGTTGCTTAGTTACCGAGTCCAACAGTGGGTGGCCATATTACGTTTTTGACGCTTGCGTCAGATGCGTGGTCAGCCATCTTGGATTTGGCAACTCCCGGCTCCGGACGTGCTACAGGTCGCTATAGCAGGTAAGATCCC
Source organism: Pseudotriton montanus (assembly GCA_035593325.1). NCBI lineage: Eukaryota > Metazoa > Chordata > Amphibia > Caudata > Plethodontidae > Pseudotriton > Pseudotriton montanus. The sequence goes on from JAXIUS010000022.1 coordinate 12,814, forward strand.
TTTCCTTTATTTTTTTCACTTTCCTGTCTTCTTTTTCTTCTTTTCTTCTTCTGTATCTTCTTCTTGTCCCCTTCTGCTTCTTCCGGTCGTGCACTCATGCTTGCCTGAACTCCGGGTCACCTCGCCTAGGCACAGCACTGCTTACTCTCCTACACCTTCATCTTCTTTTTTCCTTCGTTTTCTTTTGGTTTTCTTCTTTCTTCTTCTCTTTCACTCTATCTTCTTCTTCATCTTCTTCTGCTTCTTCCTATCTCTGTCCTGTTCTTCTCCTTCGTTGCGGCATCTGCTCCGGTACTGCGACATTGTGTGGGTGGGAACCTGTGGGTAGGCAAAGTAATTAGTAATTTGTTTTACCTTTATTTTCTTACCTGTGTCTGTGTTTTCTGCTTCTGTCTCCTTGTTTCTTGGGGTCTCTTCGCCCCGGGTTACAAAGGGTCTGTTTGGCAGCAGGGTCCCCGACTTCCGGAAGAAGAGATCCCCTGTCTCTTCTAACTGCAACCCACTCTCCTCTGTCTTCTTTCTATTGTATCTCTCTTGTCTCTATCTCTGTGTAATTCTCTTTTACCTGCGTCTGTTTCCTGTTTGTCTTAAATTGGAGTCACTTCCCTGGGTTCAAAGGGCTTGCTTGGTAGCAGAAGCCTAGACATCCAGGGTTGGGACCCCCTTTTCCTTCTAGCCTCCAGCCCACCTAAATCTATCTTCCTACGTTTCTATTTTCTCTGTATCCTATAGGGTAAGTATCACCCCACCTTTCCTTCCCCCGTCTTGCCTTCACTGCTGGGGTTGTAGGAATTGTACATCTTCCTCAGTATTCAGTGCCAGCATTCTCATCTTCTCCCCTCCCTATAGCCTGTACTACTGTCACTGTTGGGGACACCCACCCTGGTCTCAGTTAAGGTACAGGCTACCCTACCCCACCTTTCCCTTCATGTAAGTATGCCTGTGATGTCTTTGTATTTTTATTTGTAACTTCTCTGTCTGCACTGTCACCCTTCTTTCTAGAGTTACCTTAGTAACTCACCCCTGGGCTTAGGTCAGGATCCAACTAAGGGGTCTTTCTCTGTGTTGTCATTGTCTATTCTACCTGCACTGTCAACTATTTTTGATCCTCAGCTGGTTGGGGAGGTTAAACAAGGCAGGCGACTGGTGACTGAAACATGTCCTGTATGGTCAATTGCCGCTCCCCCAACTGGTTTATGGATTAGCCCTATACTCTTGTGTACACTGAGTATTCACTTTCCTGCTCTATCATCCTCCTTCTTCGGTTCCATCTTCCTTGGTGGAATTGCCCTTGACTCTATTCTCTGTGAGGTGAGTGAGACCTGTTTGTTATATATTATTGTACTGTTTGTCAAAGCTCTTGCTCTGTCTCTTCACCCCTTCTTCCATCTAGTCCTTGGACTCCTGGGGGAAACCTCAGGGTTCAGTGGTCTGGGTAATCTACTTTCTGATCTGTCTCTCTTCCAACTGCAGGAATCCCTGTAGAGAGCCGATGTGTCTTCCAGGTTAGCCCTGGCTCTTAGTCACCACTTTTCTACCCTGGGTCTATCCCTTACCACTACTACAATTTCCTAACTTTCTAGTCAAACATTCAAGTAGGACAGCCTCCTTTCTCTTCCCCTCTATTGCTTGCTTAGTGTTGCCCCTGCCCAAATTCTTAATACTTTCCTTCATTCCCCCTGACACCCCCTCCTTCCCTGGTGTGTCACTCTACCCTCTCCTTGTGTTTTTCCACTCCTCTTGTTTGTTCCACATGGTATCCTGGCAGTACACTGGGCTGTCAGTCCGCACTAGCAAACTGCTGCACCCACAGGTGGGTAGGCGGCCATAGTGAGAGGCTTCTTTCTGTGACCCCGGCATTCCCTTTCTTACATAGGAGCAGGCTGTCGGTCTAGGTATTGTTCCCCTGTCTGGTTTCCCCCTTCCTTCCTTCCAGGTTTTGTAACAGGACCAGGTAAGTAAGGGACATCTCAGAATGCCTCCACAGGTACGTATGGTAACACCAGAACTCACCCAACACACACCCACACCCTCAGCACCCCAGAGGAACCCCCTAAGGGAACCTCATCCCAACCCTAATACCTTCCCCATAGACCCCAGATCTACCCCTCAAACACCCAGCCTTCCCAGACCTGCCCTTGACCTCCCCCTAGGCCCCTGGATCTCCCTAACAGATCCAGAGGATCCCCCATACCCTCCCAGAAGGACCACACAGACCCCAAAAATAGCCTGTCTGTTTCCTGTAGCCAGGAAACAAACAGTAAGTATATCCAGGAGTCCTGACAGGACTCCCTTGGAGACCCCAGACTCCCCAGAGTCTCCTAACCCCATAGTGACAAGAGCTCCCCTCCCTAGGTATCTTAGGAACCAGGAAACATTTCTTGGGGCTCGCCCTAAGAGATCCTGGACCCACCTTTCCCCTCAAAACCCTCCAGTCATGTTAGATAAGGACACCCAGAGTTCCCTACCCTTAGATAATTCCCTCCCAGACACTAGGAGGACTCAGAGATCCAAGGGGTCTCTGAGTGCCAGACACCTCACTGCCCTGAGGTCTGTCCCTGTCCCAGGAACCTGCTAGTACTGTCTGACTGACAGTACTGGTACCACAGACAGGCCAGTCCCCAGGAATATACCAAGGGGGTCCCTAAGACCTTCTAGAACCCTGGACCCTGCAGGTCCTGTCCCCAGAGTCACTAGGCTACCCCTGAGGGCTCCTAACACTCCCATCCCAATCCCTAGGTACCCTCCCAGGACACCCCTTAGATCCCCACAGAACTTGACCCCTCCTTGTCCCTCTCCCAGACTACCATACCCACCTCTAAGAGCCCCTAGGACTCTGAAACCCCCATCTCCTGTCAGGTCCCCCACCCTGGTCTCCTTCAGAGGTCCAGGAGTTATGTGTTACCTTCCCCTCCCCAGGAACAGGAAAAAAAACAGGAAATCCCAGAACCCCCAGTAACCCCAGGTAACTTGTAACTCCCTGTCCCCTTGTACACAGCCCAGATAAGACC
>JAXIUS010000023.1:0-15824 GCA_035593325.1 Pseudotriton montanus
TTGTCCAAATAGTATTATCTCAGTTTTTGAAGGGTTGATAAGGAGGTGATTGGTGGCCATCCAGCTTGCTATGTTCCTGATACACTCTGTGACTTTTTGCTTTGGCCATGGTTCGTTTCTATTGATTTTTATAAGGACCTGCGAATCATCGGCATAGTTATAGAATGAGTAACCGCTAGCTTTAATTATCGTCCCTAGTGTTCTGAGGAAAATGTTAAACAATAGTGGTGACAGTGGGGATCCTTGGGGGACTCCGTACTGGGGGAGGAACGGTTTGGATGAGTGCTCATTTATAGTTACTCTTGAGTTCCTGTTGGTTAAGAATGAATTGACCCATTCCCTTGCTGTGCCGGTGATTCCTGCTTCCGATAGCCTTGTGAGTACGTGACCGTGTCGAACGCTGCAGAAAGATCCAACAGAATTAGGGCTGCTGTGTTATTAGTGTCTGTGTGTAGTTTAAGATCACCTTAGTCTCTCATATTTATCACAATGGAGTTAGTTTTAAAATAGTCGGCCAGAATATTAAGTTTGTTCTGTAGGCCATTCGCTGTCAAATCAGTTATTACCATATCATCAGCATAGCTGAGGGTATGGATGAATTGGTCACCGATCTTAGGGGGATGCAATCAGCTTTTGTCAGTAAAGGGTCTAAATCTGCTAGAAAGAGATTAAATAGTAATGGCGCTAATACGCAGCCTTGTTTGAGGCCTTCATAAGTAGGTATTTTTTTTGGACAGTTTACCATCTTCAGTGAGTTTAATCTGTACCCATTTATTGGTATACAGTGCCATAATCATCCTAAGGCCCATCGAAATACCTAATTTTATAAGTTTATCACATAGCAATGATCTCGGCACCCGATCAAAAGCTTGACTAAAATCAATGAAAGCAAAAAAAAGGATATGCCGCTCATTTAAACTATGCCACCTTGTAATCCCCTCTGCTGGTGGTGTATTACACTGGGCACTGGGCTCCGAGGTCCTGAAATCAGCAGGCCCGGGCTCACCAGATTGGTAACTCTCCCCGCTGGTTTTTTGTATATATTGTACTGCTTTATATTTTAATTGTCTCTGTCACGTTTTATTTTGTTGTCCTGTTTGGTTTTTTGGTTAGTGCACTGAGGCCTAAGGGCTAGTTGCGCTGGTCAATATAAAAATTTAATATTATTATTATTATTATTATTAACATCACGGAGCCCGTAGAAATTAAATTAAACAAAAAAACTTTTTTTCTTTTATCATTTCTTTCTTTCATTCTTTTCTCTTTCTTTTCTTAGTTCCTTGTCTTTCTTCTTTCTTTCTTTCTTTTCTTTTTTCTCTTCTTTCTTTTTTTCTTCTTTAAATGGCAGAGCCAACCAGGCTCCGTCACCAGGCAAATTGGTGTAAATTGGGGGACCCGGGGCAAAATCAGGGGGCCTTGGGCACCTGGACCCCCGCTAATGTCGAACTCTGATTATGCGTGTGGCTGTCCAGCCGGCCAGGGGACAGGCTACCAGACAGGTAGGCGGTAGCCTTTGGCACGCTGGCTGATCTGGGCTGGGGCTTGAGGTTAAAGTATGGTACACATGGCCATTGGCAACCAACCAGGTCAGCCAGCCTGTGGCAGGCTACCAGTCCAGGCAGCCTGCAGACTGGCTGACCTGGGCTGGCTGACAGCCGTGAGGCTGTGACTGCTTGGGTGCTGGGCCAGCCTGCTGGAATTATGCCATTTTGTTAAACTGAAAAAGGACCACCCACTGATTATTTAATGTGTTCAGGGGAAGTGGGCCAACTGTAGAAAAAAACTATGCAACCCCAAAAGCACACAGCCAATAGCCAATAGAGGGCAGAGCGAGAATGCAAGTGCACCTGTCCATCCATGAAAATCAAACACAGAAACAGTTTTTATATAAAAAATATATACATTATTTTTCATTATCAATAACAATCCATTAAAACATCCTCATATATCATTTATGAAGGATTCCTGAATAGCAATGCAATCTAAACTTCGACATATATGTTTCAGTCTTCTTTAGAAAAACGTCAAGACATTCATCAGGAAGTAAAAAAACACATCATGTTAAAAAATAAAAAAACAATTTCTGACACCGTCTTCAAATTCCAATGGGGTCCAATGTATTGGTATAACATGCGGACATCCAAGCAGTGTTGACACACCCCAGTAATAAAATAACATAAACAATTGAGTAACTCAGATAATCTCAGCATACCCTCCACTAGAGCTAGAGTAGACTAAAAAAACACATTTTATAGCCTAAATACACAGTAAATGGGAAAATCTCCAATAGCGGAATTAATATGCTATGAGGAAACCAGCAAACTCAGACAGAATGGCTGGAGATTAACACTGCTCATAGTATTGGTTGGTTACCTGCAAGTGACCTTCATCTCATTTCATATACACAAACATACAAACTCACAATAATTGTGTTACCTCCCCTAATGGTTACTGCACTTACTGATGATGTGATAGTTGTATCAAAATTGATTTTGAACCAAAAGAATTGAAAAATAAGCCTAGTATTACACAGATATATGCTGAGTGAATTAAGTGACACTAAAACACTGTGACATCACTTCCTGCAACATCACTTCCTGCAATGTCACTTCCGCTGGTGCCACTTCCTGCGACGCCACGTCCTGCAATGCCACTTCCTGTGACGTCACTTCCTGTGATGTCACTAAATATACTAATTAAGGGGGCACACCTGATCTCCGCACGGGGCACCACAAATCCTAGAACCGGCCCCGGCTCTTAGGAATGCAATGCTGTACAATGCTGTATTGATAAGCGTGTTTACTGACACTCAGTTCTTTACAGTGCTCTTTCCTAAGCAGTAGGATACCCATATTGTGTATGTGATAATACCACAATTAGTTGTATTATCCACCTTTTCAATTTGAGGATACAGTATAGATAATCAGTTTGGTGTAGTTCCTTACCCAAACTCTTATAAAGTCGTAATTAGGCGCTACGAGTGGGATGGATGTTTCCTTTTGATACTTGAATTTGAAGAGCATTCATTAATAGCCCACTGCTACTGATCAAGGAGGAGGGCCAGGAGTCTGCATGCTCATGTGCTAAATGGAAATAGCAAGAGTGAGATGGCTTGTAGTAATCTGTAACAGAATAGTATTGATTTATAATAAAGTGCCAGATGGCACAGCACACAGTTATTAACAATTCCACTGGCGCAAATAGAGAATTAACAATTGGTGCTGATCAGTACTGTAAATAAAGAATGGATAAAGAAGGTGCATCATTATCTTTCAGATGTAAAAGATGTGATTAAATCTCGAACACAATGTATTTATGGAGATTCAGAGCTTACAGCAAGTTTCCCCCAGACTACTCAGGAAGATCTTATTTAACTATTCAGCAGATGGGTCTGGCTTGGTATACACAGACACATTTCCTGTTTTAGTTCATTAATATTATTCTGTATCTTCATGGTATTATGGAACCATCACCTGTGAATCTTGGAGGATATATTACCACGTAACCTACTCACAGGTGCCAATTACAAACTAAGCTGGCCTCTGATTGGCTTGAATATATATAACTCCAAAACAAAAGAACAAGGGCCCTACAACTGAAGCAGGCAGCAGGCACTGCTATACAGTGCTCCATTATCATAAAACTGAAAAAAATCAAACATTTTGTGAGAAAAACATTACTTTTCTAGTTTTCTTGTTAATTTCGGTAGGATTTCTTGAATCCAGTGTTCAAAACAACTCAGCATTTCATTTCCCCCCCTCGGGTGTGCTCATTCTTTTCCAAACTCTGAAAGCCTATGTTAAGATCTTAACACATGTTTTTCTATTAGCATGCCTGTTTGAGATGGGGTATCACTCAGACTGCTATAAAATTGGATCTCATGGGAAAATTGCTGAGCATCTATTGCTTACAATATTACAATACTTTTGTTATGGCTTTCAGGGCTGATGGCTACGGTTCACGCTCCTGTACAGGGCATACCCCCTCCCCCCCCCCCACACCCAGAAGAGTCAGTGCACCATCCTTATATTATTTCTTACTGTATTACGTTGGTGATAGGATTTTCATCTGAAATGTCTCCTGTATGGAGCCAGGGACATGGCAAGACAGCACGTTTGTGCAGCTTATATTTATTAATTAAATTATTTATTTATTTATGTATTTATTTATTTATCACATTTGTAAAGTGCTCTAACCCTGAGGCACCAAGGCGCTGTTGCAGTACAAACATAGAGACAAGTTTGCAGGACTACGATGTACTAAGTCTGCGAGTGATGACGTCAATAGAGCACAATGAAGCAGGAGCCAGGTTCCAGGTGTTAGAGTTTGTGGCACCTATTGTGGCAGAAGCTCAAAATTCGTACCAGTTAAATAGCCAGGTTTTCAGGAGTTTTCTGAAACTCCAATAGGACGGTTCGTTGCGTTGCTCGATAGGCATGAGGTTCAAGAGCGTGGGGCGGTAGTGAGGAAACTGGCTCCTCTGGCGCGCTAGAGCTTAAATCTGGGGACAATCAGGGTGTGATTGGTATTGGAGCGCAGCGGACGGGAGATGGTTTTTCTGGAAAGGCAGTGGGATAGGTAGGGTGGTGCCATATCAGAGAGACAGTGGTGCACTATGGAGAGTGTTTTAAACTCAATCCTGGCTCTGACTGGGAGCCAGTGTGCTTCGCGCCTTGCCTGTGAGATATGTTTGGTGCGTTAGATGCCTAACGCAGCGCGTAGGGCATTGTTCTGCACTACCTGCAATTTTGATATGTTTTTGGCAGATATACCCGTGAGGAGGACGTTTAGATGTCCACTTTGGCACCGATGATGGCTCTGGCAAGGGTGAGGCTGTTGTCAGTGGAGAGTAAAGGTTTGCAGTGGTTTATTAGTTAATGGCATAAGCTGCAGAGGTTAAGATGGCATTGATTTGCTGGGACATGTTGAGTTTAGAGTCCAAGTATACCTCGAGGGTCTTGACAGTTTTGGAGATGGTAATGGTTTTGCCATCGATGGTGAATGATTGCAATTCAGGACAGAGTTTCTTGAGATGGGCGGGGGTGCCAACAATTAATATCTCTGTCTTTTTATCATTTAGGCAGAGGAGGTGAGTGGCCATCCACGCCTGTATGATTTCATAGACTTGGTTGACAGATGCACAATTGAGCACATAATCACCGGTAATTGGGAGGAGGCAAAGTTAATGCCGGAGACACCCAGGGCATCCAGTTGGTCAAATAAAGGTTTGATGTACATGTTGTATAGTGTGGGTGAGATGCAGGAACCTTGGGGTACCCCACATTGGACATAGGTAGGAGTGGCCGCGTGAGCTCCGATGAACACCTTAGAGGTTTTGCCAGCTAGGAATGAGGTGACCCACTTAGTAGCTTCAGGGGAGAAGTTGTTCGAAGTGGTGAGATGGTGGCAGAGGGTTTGGTGGTCAATGAAGTCGAAGGCTGCAGAGAGGTCTAGGAGGAATAGGAGGGCAAGTTTGCCTGAGTCTCTAGATTTGTCTAGCTGGATTTTTATATCTAAAAGGACAGTATCGGTTTTGTTGCCAGGGTGGAAGCTTGATTGGCGGGTGCCGAGAACATGGTGTTGCTCCAGGTACCTCTGAATTTTAAGGTATGCCACCCGGTCAAGTATCTTTAGTAAGAAGGGAACTGTGGTGATGGGGTATAAATTGGTGGGGATGGAGGGATCAAGCATGGGCTTCTTGAGTAGAGGGTCGACCCAAGCCTCCTTGATGCTGGAAGGTACAGAAGAAGTGGAGGAGGAGGAGTTGATGAATTTAGTTATAAGGGGAGAAGGGCTGCCGAGCAATGTTTGACAAGAGGTGCCTGGCAGATATCTCCCTTGCATATTATGGGCTTGAGGCTATGGATGACCCAGGCCACTTTGGACTCTGTTACTGGGGTGAAGTGGAAGGGTGGGTGGGTCGGGAGGCAGTTGTTTGCAGGTGGGTGTTGGGGTGGTGATGGTTTTAGCCAGAAGGGTGTTTTGTTTGGCCTGGATTTTGGACTTCAGCAGGTTAATTTTGCCATTGAGAGCATCATGGATGCCTGTGCACCAAGCGTTGTCTTTAAAGGTATTGTTGTTAGGAGGGGTGGGGTTCTCCAGTTCCTGCTGGATTTTGAACAGTTCACGCTTGTCAGAGCCCGCATTGGCAATGCGAGAGTTGTGGGTGTTAGATTTAGTCTCAAGGATGACTTGTTTGTATGCTTTAGATGCTGTGTTGAAGGTCTGTTTATTGATGGCTGTGGGAAGTTTATGCCAGGTGTGTTCGGCAGCGTGTTTGTTAGCCAGAAGGACTTTGAGTTCTGGGGTGAACCAAGATTTGTTTTGCTTTGACAATTTAGGGGTCATTAGCTTTAGCGGAGCCATCTGATTGACAGTGTTGGAGAGGGTGGATTGGTAGGCAGAGGCAATGACGTCGGGGTCGTCTGCAAGTAGGTGAGCGCTAGGTGGGTTTGAGAGCATTGGCAGGAGAGTGTCTTTGTTGAGCTTACGAGAGTTTTGGGCGAGGATAGTTGGTGGCAGGTGGCTGTTTTTATTTGTTTGATAGGACGGCGGATGTTAAAGGTGCTAATATGGTGGTCGAACCAGATGCAGGGTGAGTTGGAGGTGACTGAAACATTGCAATTGAGATCAGCTAGCCAGTCTAGGGTGTGCCCATGGTGGTGGTGCATTTATCAATGAATCGGGCTAGCTATAACTCGCGTAAGGAGTTGTTTAGGGATATGGCATCTTTGTCTGTTGGGTCGTTGAAGCCGAAGTTCAGGCCGCCCAGGAGGATGAGCTTGGTGGTAGGCTTGATGAGGGAAGTGAGGAACTGGGTGAAGTTGGACTTGAAGGAGCCTGAATCACCTGGGGTGCGGTAGACAAGTTCAAAATTGGCAGTAGTTTTGGGGGAAGCATGGTAGTTTAGCTGTTAGCAGTTCGCAGCCTGGTAGGGTGGTGGTGCTGGTGGCTTGTAGGAGAAGGGAGGTTTTGTGGATGAGGGCTATGCCGCCGCCTTTAACGGCTTGCCGGTCTTTTCGCAGGATGTCATGGTTTGGGGGGAGGCTAGGCCAGCTGTGTTGTGGAGCCAGATCTCGATTATGGCAAAGATGTTGATGTCATTAGATATGATGTAATCGTGGGCATCGAGCGCATGGGCAACCAGGTGTTCAACATTGCACACTTTAGAGGTTGGGGGCTGATGCTAGGAGGGATGAGAGTTGTTTGGAGTGACAGAGTTGTGGGAGGGGGCTTTGGGAGGGAAGTAGTGTGGAGCCTGGCTTGGAGAGGGGGGCATGGGAGGAAGTAGTGAAGGAGCGTAGCCTGGTGATTCTTGTGACTCCTCTGAAGGGTACAGTAGGCATGGTGGTCCAGGGGAGGCACTGGTCCAAGGACGAGCGCAGAGTTGGGTATGTCTTGTGAGGCCTAGGCAGGGGGAGGAGGTGGGAGGTAGCATGGTGGCAGCGCAGGGGAGAGCAGCAGACACTGTGGGGCTGGAGGTGGGAGGCAGCATGGTGATAGTGCAGGGAGGAGCAGTGAGTTCAGTTGACATAGCTATAGGTGCAGAGATGTTGGTTTGCAACATCGTGGTGAATGCGTTGGGAGGCGTAGTGTGCATAGAGACATATAGCTCAGAGGTGATGGGGTCAGGCCACATCTAGGTCGTTGGTGGGTGCTGACGGGCATAACCCTTAGCCTTTGCCCTTTGCCTGCCACCCTCCTCACCTGCCACCTCAGAGTGCAGTGCAGGTTAAATCCAGCTTCTGTGAGAGCGAGTGCAGGGGGCCGGTCTGGGAATGCCGCACTCTGATTGACTGCTTGTTGTGCTTCATGGCGAGACTTCCTGATAGTGCTTGTTGCCGTCGGCGCCATGTTGGGTGGGTGTCCAGGCCTGGTGGGGGTTCTGAACCGCTCATTTCTACATCTGATTGAGGCCTCTGCGGCCTGTAAGGTCTGCAGGGCCGCTGACTGGCAAAGCGGTATGACCGCGTGCATGCACTTCTCTTCTGGTCGCATACCTGGCAAAGTTGTGGCGAGTGCACTCATCACTCCTGGAGGCATGGTGACTGCGGATGGTAGACTGGCTGGGCAGATGGGCAGAACCCTTAGCCTTTGCCCTTCATCGGCAATCCTCCTAGCCTGCCGCCTCAGATTGCATTGCAGGTTAAATCCAGCTTTGTGAGAGTGAGTGCAGGGACCAGTCCAGGAATGCCATGCTCTGATTGGCTGCTTGATGTGCTTTGTGGCAACACTTCCTTATAGTGCTCTTTGCCAGGGGTGCCATGTTGGGTGGGTGTCCGGGCCTGGTGCGGACTCTGAGCCGCTCATTTCTACATTTCTTCCACCCTGGTGTTAGTTGTGGTCCTTCCTCTTTTTCCTTAGCTCTTCATGAATTCCATACTACCAACATGGCTGTCACCAGATCTTTTCTGACTAGACTGTGCCACCATACCAGAAGCTAGCTGTGAAAAGTGACAAAAGACTATGGAGAACTGCCTGTTTAATGCTAGGTGGCATATAACTACAGACTCTGCCCATGGCAATAACATTTTACTCAGTAAATGTCCCTGGCGCCCTGCTAAACCCTCGCCTCGCTATTCCTAGCACATATATTCCTGTATTCATCATGAAATGTTCTATTTTTCAGCTTCTTGCGTTTGCCCTTTTCGCTGAGTTGATTTCAACCCAGGCTCCAATAGTTGAGTTCAACCCAGGCTTCAGCATGGTTCCAGCGTTGCCTGCTTAATGGTCTTTGAGTTCCAGCCCCTAGTTCACGTCCCGGCGTTACAGGAAGGACTTATACACTTGGGGCTGAGCTTCTCCCATGTGTCCGAGTGCTTGTGGAGTCTGCAACACCAATCTACATATGCCAGCCCAAAGGTACAGATAATTGCTGCTTATAGAATGGGGGCCTCTGTAAATCAGCCTTTTTAAATTATTTAATATCAACCCCGCCTAATTCCCTGCTCTCTGGCACCAGTCCTTTTGACTTGATTAGACATGGAGGCAAAGTAGGTCACAAAATGATGGACAGTTCACAACACCATCTGAGAAAGAGCACAACACTAATTAAGACAGTGTCCTGCTGAAAATCAATCTTCCACAGGAAACAAATGATATTCCTAATTACAGGAAACAAACTGACTGCATCTGCAGACTAACCTCTTGGACTAATTGGCTAGAAAATAACACTTCTAATGAAAAAGCTCTCTTGGCTTTTTCTTCTGCCTCATCTCAGCTTTGTCTCACCTCCATAGATTTTACATGTCTCCCTAGTGTTGATGTCTCCCTAGTGTTGATGTCTGTGGTGTGACATCCACTCTCTGAGGGGAGTTTTCTATCTCAACTAGAATCTTGGTCTACTCTTTAACACCAAATTTTTATAGGTGAAATGGGTATATGAACTGACCTGCTCAGACCAAAGGATCGAATCGTAACTCTGTCCACTCAACTAAACGTCCCTAAACCATGGTGCAGTTATACCCTGCGAGAACAATTAGTCCCTGTTCAGTCTCTGCAGAAAATAATTAGTCCCTGTTCAGTCTCTGCAGAGAACAATTAATCCCTGTTCAGCCTCTGCAGAGAACAATTAGTCCCTGTTCAGTCTCTGCAGAGAATAATTAGTCCCTGGTCAGCCTCTGCAGAGAACAATTAGACCCTGGTCAGCCTCTGCAGAGAACAATTAGTCCCTGATCCACCTCTGGAGGTAACAATTAGTCCCTGGTCAGCCTCTGCAGAGAACAATTAGTCCCTGGTCAGCCTCTAAAGAGAACAATTAGTCCCTGTTCAGCCTCTGCAGAGAACAATTAGTCCCTGATCTGCCTCTGGAGGGAACAATTAGTCCCTGTTCAGCCTCTGCAGAGAACAATTAGTCCCTGTTCTGCCTCTGCAGAGAACAATTAGTCCCTGGTCAGCCTCTGCAGAGAACAATTAGTCCCTGGTCAGCCTCTGAAGAGAACAATTAGTCCCTGTTCAGCCTCTGCAGAGAACAATTAGTCCCTGATCCGCCTCTGGAGGGAACAATGAATCCCTGTTCTGCCTCTGCAGAGAACAATTAGTCCCTGGTCAGCCTCTGCAGAGAACAATTAGTCCCTGTTCAGCCTGTGCAGAGAACAATTAGTCCCTGTTCAGCCTCTGCAGAGAACAATTAGTCCCTGTACAGCCTCTGCAGAGAACAATTAGTCCCTGTTCAGTCTCTGCAGAATTTGTAAAAAAATCTTTGAGGCGTGAAAATCTGTAACTCCCATTTTTGTAAAAGTACTGCTACACTTATCTTTGCCTTGGAAACCACTGATTCAACATCCAGAGCTTTCTTGTTAATTAAAAATTAGAAAGACTAACATTGTGGCATAACTCACTCCCATAATCCTTTTAGCTTACTGCTCACTGCTGGCATAGTCTGGTTTGTTTGCAATACACACCATTACATATTAAAAACCTCTCGCACGTATGGTTTCTCATTTTTTATATATTTCTATTTTCATTTAATAAATAGGAGACATCTCAGTACAGTTAATGCAAACCATATTAGATGCACAGTGTAAATATCATTGTGTATCACTCATGTTATACCATATTTACATAGAAAATCTAAGTAAAACTCTTATGCCTGCTAATTCATGTCCACAAAGGCAAATAAAAAAGAAAAGAGTTATTGTGGGATAGGGGATCTTTCCACCTTATGTATCAATCAAAACGACAGTAAGTTAGCTCAACATGCTGAACGCTTATTTGTGACATGTGTAAGAACTGCAGGCTGCAGGTTCGAATCCCAGCATCCACTCAGCCTTACATCCTTCTGAGGTCAGTAAAATGAGTACCAATTCTGCCTGAATTGAGAACTGATAATGTGTAAAACAAGAAATAACACATTATTACCTGTAACCACTGTAACAGTGCCATGATGGGGGCATCAGGGCACTGTTGCAGTGGTTACAGGTAATAATGTGTTTTGGGGTTTGGGCGCTATACAAATGCAATAAATAAATACATTATTACAATAGTCCCTCTTGATTCACGCCCTTTAAAATATATCCGTGCTCACTTACTGACTCCTACACTAGCTTGTATAAGTACAGTACTCACACATTCATACTATATAATGTCTAATGTCCTTGTTCCCATGGCTACAAATAGGTGTGTACCCCACTTTAGCCTACACATAATAGGTCTCAGTATCTTGTATTTCCTTTTCAAGGGTGTTAGGCATGGAACCAAAACTGTATCAACATATTTACCAAACTAATCAACCTACACCCCACCGCCAGAATAAAACAAGGAACCTGAGACGCCAAATACTGGAAGATCGATTACATTCTGAAAAGCTCACCAAATGCCACCAGTTATCACCACTGAAACTCCAGTAACGACTCATTTAAAAAGAGCAACAAACCATGTGCACATATGATTTTCAGCACATGAAAATTGAAAACATGCAGATTTACACAATCCTGAAAACCCAGCTAATTGTAAGTTGAAATCCTCAAAGAAATATACTGTAAAAAGTGCAGAAAAAGAGCAAAGTGGAAAAGTATGTCCCTAGCATGCATGTCCATATACGTGTATGATATGTGAACACCATCATGCTGAATGGGATAAACAATGGTCAAACCTTTTATGTATCTATATATATATATATATATATACATACATATATATAACTCGTCTCAAAACATAACAACAAATAAACAAAAGAAAATAGCACCTTTCTCAGATCATCATAATCAAATTAAAATAAGAAGAAAGAACCACTTAATCAAAATAGCTTTTGATTCAACCTTGTGTTTATATTTTTTGATTAGTTATTGATGAACATGTGTTGTTTAACATCAGTACATATCAAAGAAATGCACACTATTCAATGTGTGCAATAAATACATCAATTTTTTTTTTTTACAAACTTTATTTTCGTCATTGTCACATAGAGATTATAACCGATGCAGGAGAAGCATATTACTGTTCAGTGCTCAGAACAAGCATCAGTCATATACAGTACACTGTAGAAAAAGAAAAAGGAGAGCAGTTGTGTATATACATCTCACACAATATCAGTAAAGTAAAATGACAAAAGTTTGTGACAAGACAGATTTTCCAGTCTTTAAATGTCTGAATTTAAAGGGACGCATCCTAACTTTCGGTTAAAATGACACCGACTGTCCCTTAATAAAACAACAAAACTTCTATTTACGCCCCAACTCTATGGTATACTAGGGAAAACTTGTAAAATGTTGAATTGTCACATTTACAATACAGGTGCACTTGTATGTTACCATTATCTAATCAGCCGTGTCAAAATCTGTGATATAATTTTGTAGGGGACACCAATAGTCTTTAGGTTGTTGTGATTCCGGTAAAGTTCGTTTATATATGTCTTCCATGTGCATATGATATGTCAATTTATTCCACCATGACGTGAGAGAAGGGGCCGTTTTGCTCATCCATCTACTAAGGATCTCAAGTTTCGCTATAGTGCACAGTGTATCAAACAATTTCTGTTTCTCCTTAGACAGTTCCCCTTCCTTCAAAAGTAACCAGTGTTCAGGACCGCCCCCCACCTTGGCTCGTAATATTTCTTCTATTTTCTCCTTCAGATCGCTCCAGAATTCCGCAACTCGCGGGCAACCCCACCACATGTGAAACCAATTCGCACTCTGTGTCCCACATTTGGGCAGGCTGGAGATCTATATAAATACATCATTAATATCCTTGGGTGCACCACAATACTCAGAACTTCATTCATTTTTTCTTTTTTTTTAATATATTCCGTATTTCCGTATTACTTTTTTTTTTTTTAACTGTCTTCAAGATTTTAATTTTAAAGACAGTTTTAAAACCCTTTTCCCGCCCCCTCCCCACCACAAGTAAAATGTCATTAAGATTTCCGACACCTTTCTTATTCCTCCTTTCCACATCAGCACCAATATTAGGGAACAATGCATGTGCAAATGATAAGGATGTTAATTTCAATTGTTGTGAACTCATGCCTTTTTGGCAGCTGGGCTGCCTGAACTTCGGGTGCGCATCAACCGATGGTGAGTAGTAGGACTTGATGGCCTTGAGCTGCGGGATGCGCTTTCATCTATAATATAACTTCTAAGTGTGAGAGCCACATGGTCCAACATAGAAGTAAGCCCATGAATTGCCTGGGCGATGACACTACCGTGCCTAGTAATTGCTTCTTACATCGAAGCCTGCTGGGCTGCCTCTAAGCTGGAAGCCTGCTGGGCGGAGACAGTTGCACTGAGTTTGTTAATCTCCTCCTTGAGATCTCTGATTTGTATCTGAACATTCCTGTCAACCTCTTTCTGGAGTTTTGCTTCTGCCTCATTTTTGAGAAGAAGGTTTGAATAATCATGCCTCAAGTCTTTTAACTCCGCCAGTATTTCTCTGTATTTTAAGTCTTTAGCTTCAGCTGCATTCTCCCCCATAGCAGTTGCCTGCTCTTGCTGTGCCTCCTGCAGCTCCTTCCTGGTTGATGGCTGGACCTCCATTGTCTCCTCTGTACTCACAGTCACCAGTTGAGGTATAATATTTGTTCTGGGGGTTTGCCGCTTTGATGAATAGGATATACCTGTATACAGGAGACATGGGAAATATTACCATCACATATCTGCATAATGCATTCCGTGATAACATAATTATGTCATAACATGCATATGATGTATTACAAGTTCACTGATGTTGATGTTGAGGTTCATTTTCTATCATATGCAGCACATACTGTATAAGATATTCATGTGGTTGGAATAGGTCAATACCAGACATGTTGTGTTTCATGTTTTTCAATATCTCACACACGTGTCATGCATTCTGCATAATGCCATGATGGAAAAACTCTAACACACATTCAGCTCTGGAAAAACTCTAACACACATTTATCTCTAATGAGGGCACTTAGGACATACATGCTCAAATTTGATGAAGTTATTAAACAATGATGAATGATGATTAAGTTATCAGTTGTATACCCAGAAATCAACCTTTGGTATTCAATGCACAGCAATGGGCAGTAGGACATCAAGGGAACTAATATATGTTATATGGGGGTAGGATATTAATGTAAGTTTTAGTAGTCGCTTTTGGTAGCATAGCCTCAGTTATTGTGACGGTCTCTTGCCCTTAGGTCAGCTTAGGTTTCCTTGTTCTTACTTGAGCTCTCCCTTAGCGCTACATTCCACACCATTTCTCCTAGGACTCACACATTGTGAGCACTGTCTCTAGTACACCCCCAAGCCAAGCTTTGTACTTCACATCTCCTCTTGACCCTCAAGCTCCGCTGCTGACAGCAGAGCTCGCGTGAGAGTTTTCTACGCAGAATTAGCCTTCCCTGGTGTTTGCATAACAAGCCGTTACTGCTTTTACATCAGCTCCTTGAACCAAGTGGTTGCAGTGGACTCCCCTGGACTCCCCAGTACAACTCAGCCTGTCGTGGACACACACAACTAAGCACACACTCAAGCTCAGCCCTGCAGCCTGCTCACCTGCAGATCGGGACACCAAGCCCTCCTGCTGCTTATTCCCCACCATCTCTGTTGAGTTGGTGCTGGGGCATCCCGCTGGTTGTGCACCTTGGACATTTTTCATCCATCTTGGCAATAGAGAATGCCTCTCGTTTCCCTCATCTACGTAGCCGCCGGACGTACAGCATAAGGGACTCTCTCCTTCTTAAAAGGACATGGACTTCTACACCAGAACTCCGGTCAAGAAGATGCCACCTTCCCCTTCTGAGAACTTCTGCCCTGCTGCAGACCCCAAACTAATGCTTATGTGAGCACACACCTCCTGAAAAGCTTGTAAACTCTGAATACTCGGAACACTGTGCCTTGAACCTTGAACAGCGTACCAGTGCCTCAGAAGTCCTCAACCTGAAACCACTATCTTCAGACATTCCGAACACCACTTATCAATCAAACCCAGCACTGCCACCCACCAAGTAACCCTTATACTTCCTTAGCACTGCTTTACTAAATCTACACCCTCCTAAAGTAGGCAATATATTATCCACCGTTGTCTTGCAGATTCTTCAATGCTGAAAGCTTCTCTTACATGCACCAGAGACAATTCACCTCTAAACTAAAGGCGGCACCGGCAGAGGCCCCCAATCACACATTGGGAGTTCCCGCCAACACCTGCCACAGTCGCCTCCTCTGATCCCGCAGTCCAAGAGTATCCTTTTTACAAGAGAAACCTTGTCAAATGCGAAGGCCATAAGCCCTGCCCAGTCCCATCGATGTGACTTCAGAAGCTATAAATAGAACTTTGATCGAGTTGAGAGAGAGTCTGGATGAGAGTAGGAGAGAAACTGTTTCCCTACAAAATAGTATGTCAGATCTTATGTTAACTATGCAGAACCTTACTCCTGCCCCTGCTGAACCAACACCTTCCCTCTCTAGAAAGCTATTCTCACTCGAGAGACTTTTGAAGAAATGAGACCCAATACAGAATTTAATTTGAAAATTCCTCGTCCTGAAAGGTTTCTGGGAAATACTAAAACTTTAGAGCCTGCTTGTCACAATGCAAACTTTATTTTAGAGCCAAACCTCTTCAGTTTAGAACTGATCAGGCTAAGATATTGTTCCAAATAGTAAATCTCAGAGGATATGCTCTTGCCTGGGCTTACCCATTAGAAAAGAAATCTCCCTTGTTAGAGAATTTTGAGAATTTTATGACCCTATTTAGGAGCATTTTTGACCAACAACAACTAGACCAAACTAAAAAGTTGGAATTAATTTCTTTGAAGCAAGTTTCTACAAAACAGATTCATTACATTGGCAAGTTTCAAAAACTAGTTTTTTAAACGGATTAGCCAGAATCCCCATAATATACAGTTTTCTTTTCTGGTT
>JAXIUS010000024.1:0-15521 GCA_035593325.1 Pseudotriton montanus
GATGATGGGAAGGATAACTTTGAATTGAGCCGTGGGGAACGGATCAAGGGGAGAGGATGAATTCCCTAACGTCATGGCAGCTTTATATACCTGTTGTTGGTTTAACAGGGAGAATTCAAATTTCGCCTCAACAGGGACATCTATATCTACTGTCTTCACAAATTCATCACCGGGGGCCTGCTCTGATGGCATGCCTATGGAATTCCTCAGGGAAACCACTTTTTGAAGAAAAAAGTCATTAATTTCATTACTTCTTTCATGAGAGCCTGGGGGAGAAGCTGGAACCGGTGTTTTAGAAAAGTCTTTAACCAAATTAAATAAAGCCTTCGTTTTGTTGTTGGCCTTCCCAATGGCTAAATGGAGATAGCCTTTCTTGGCTTTAAAAATGGCCATGTTGTACCATTGTTGCTGCCTGCGCAAATTTATGAGGTCTGATGGTTTATGTCCTCTGCGCCAACGTTGTTCTAATGCTCTGCATGTTTTCCTGATGGTACGTAGTTCTGTAGTGAACCATTTATTCCTCAAATGGGCCAATGGTTTCTTCCTGATTTTTCTGGGGGGGCATATGGTAGCTTTAGCTAAGGCCAATTTGGTATGAAAAACGGCATCCAAAGTTTCGACCCCCAAGGCTTCATTAGAGAAGGATACCCAGAACATATCCATTTTATCTTGGGTCAATTTTTTGTATTGGGGGAGCTCAATGAGCTCAATCGGGGCGGGCTTAGATAATGAGGGCTCTGCCCAAAGAGGTATGGAGGCAGCCATCAGGTAGTGATCTGACCAGGAAACAGGTAGAGTCACCTGGTTGAGTAGTGGTAGCTTATAGGTTAGGATCAGATCTAATTGATTGCCTTTAAAGTGAGTAATTTTGTTATCCACAATGGTTAACTCCAAAGAGTCAGCCATGGCCAGAAAGTCGGTAGCGACAGTGTCTGAAACATCAGAAAGATGCAGATTGAAGTCGCCACAGATAAGCAGGCGCTAATTAGCCGCAATCAGATCCTCAATAATCCCTGTTAATTCCTCAAGGAAAGCACGGTTCCCTGATGGAGGCTGATATTAACACAAAAATGTCACATCCAGATCACTCCTTGCCCCGAAACGACCCATACAATAATCAAATGTCGTGGGAGGGGATGGGAGGAAAAGACGTCTTCCCTTCAATGAATTGATAGAAATGAAAGCCACCCCCCCCTGCCCTTCCGCTCTGGGACTGGAATAGATAGAGCAATGTCCCAGCACAAACACATCCCAGCAGGCCTCACTATCCTCAGTCAGCCATGTCTCTGTGATGGCCGGGAGATGCAGCTGTAAGTCACACATGAGATTGTGCACAAAGGCAAGAGAGTTACAGACTGACTGAGCATTGATCAAACCCAGTCTACCTCTAGAAAGACTAGAAGAGAAGAGTGTGCTCATGTCAGCCATTACCAGTGGCGTAACCTCCTGAACTACATAACCAGACCCAGAGCTGCATGAGGGAGGCGAGGATGTTTGATTGCAAAGTGCCTAACCCTTCCCCTCCCCCACCAGCATCGCCTGAGGCGGCGTTACTGGCTGATCAATGGCAAATGATGTGGGACCAGCCAAAAACTCAGCGGGTCTCATCCTGACACAACCTTGCGGGACCAAAGACACATCCTGTTCCTCGTCTTCAGCCGCCATCAGGCTGAGAGAAGCAGCTCTGTGCACGTGGGTGGTCGGTGGCCAACTGGGCTCCCAAATGAATGATATAGGACTGTCCTGCTCCACTGGATTATGTATGGAAATAAGGTCACTCTGTGAAGTAGAATGATCTTTCACTGACTCCCTGGGTGTAACAGGAGAGGTATGGGAGAAAGAGAGTGAATGTTCAGATAAATCAATGAGGCCAGCCGCCACCTGACGGGTCAACATGTCTGGTCGGGTGAATATGTCTGGTCGGCTGGCCTGGGTTACCTCTGGGGAGCACTGTGCGACTGCTGTGACACATGATTGTGGAGTACCCCAGGGTGCCTGCCGCACTCCCACCCTCTACAATGTCCAGACGTGGTCAACATATGACATGCATGATGGACATGGTGTGCAATTCATCAATTACATTGACAACATCCAGATTGTCAACAAGCACTCCGGAGATCATCTTGCTGATTACATACTGGTAAATGATGTACATGACCTCCTGCAGGCATGGATACTCAGCAAGTCTCTAGCCCCAAAAGTCTTTAAAATGGGGCACCTGGTTGTTGGTACCCCTCCCCCCCCACCTCAGGAAGCTCCATGGCTGCTATCGGCAATTGTGTGTTGCAGGTTGCATGAATGATGTGGCAGCCAGGGTGAAAACGCTCGGTGTCAACCTTCACACTGCTCCTAAGATGCAGGCGCATGTGAGACACCTGAGATCCTGCTGTGCGTTTGTGCGCATAGTACTGCGACAGATACAACCTCTACACTTAGTTCAAAATATGGGACATTTGGGGCAAGCGTGTGTGATGTCACAGTTGCAGTACAGGAACAGTGTTTGGGGACTCCCAAGAGCAATCTGCATGATTTGCAGGTCACTCAGAATAGTGCCGTCTGGCCAATAAAGCCACTGGGTCAGGGAGAACAAGTTTCCCACCATTGCAGAGATCTGCATTGCCTGCTGGTTAAGTCCTGGATTGAGCATAAGGTCTCACAGCTGGTCCATATATGGAGGTTGGTGGTTGCACCTCCCTACCTGAGCCAGCAGTTGGCACTGGCCACGGCTGCCTTGGCCCTGAGGAACAGCCCAGAACACATAGATGTGGTGGCAAGCTGCAGGTCACACAGCTTGTGCACAACCACCTTTGATGTGGCGTGCTCCCAACTCTGAAATGCACTCACCCTTGAAGTCACAGTCACTCCTTTGCTGTACCCCTTTAAACGCTCTGTAATGTCTCTGCTGTTTGCTTACGTCTCCTCTGTACTCTGAGCTCTGTTGCTGTGTTCTGGCCTGTGTTGTCTCATGTGTGCCCTGAGGCCCGCCGGTGTGCGGCACGTGATTGGACTCATGGTAACATTCATAACATCAATTGATGCATACTACGCACACTGTATACCATACACGCATCACTGTTTCTACAGTGAAACATAAATGTCTGTGATTGTATGTGTGGGTGACATGCATAGAAGGTGAAAGCCTCACAATCCAGTGCAATGATGTGCCACTAATAATTATACAACTGACAAACACATGCGTGCAATTGGCAGCCACCAAAAGGCCACAAAGCAGACAGCACAAGCAACAACTGTGTGAGCACCAGCATAGGTAGCATATCAGCAACACACACATTACACAGCTGTTATCACAGGGCCAATTGCAGTATTGCCACCATCCAACTGTACAGGAAATCATGTCATATTGATGAACACACCATCCACAATTGTCAGTGGTCACACAAGATTACGATTGTCACAAAGAAATAGCCATACATAATGCCAGGTAAAACACAAAATATACCAAATGGCCTTGGCAGCATGTCCCAACTATGACTACCACTTAATCTGTACCATCACATCAATTACTGAAGCATATCATTAATACTGGCCATATTGCCCAACAGGTGATGCTGGATATCCCCTGCGACCGTACATCATGACACCGGTACGGAGACCAACCACAGCAAGTCAGGTGAGATATAATAGTGCACATTGCAGGACCAGAAATGTGGTAGAGAGGACCTTTGGCATCCTGAAGTCCAGATTCAGATGCCTAGATCATTCAGGGGGTGTATTATTGTATGCACCCAACAGGGTGTGCAAAATAATGCTGGCATGCTGTATTTTGCACAATGTGGCAGTGAGACGGGGTCTGCAGGTACAGGTCACTCAGGGACTCCGTCCACAGCCTCAAGCCCATCATGTCAGGGCACCAGTAGGAAGAGACGCAGGGCTGGTGGCGCGCGACAACCTCATCAGAACCTATTTCCGTTGATGACGACTCTAGTGTCCTGATGTGGCCAGCATGCCCAATGTGACGGATGATGACTGTTGTGGCCATGTTCACATATGGACATGGCCATGACAAACTGACGCCCACATTGCCATGCACAGAGCCATTCCGAGGACAAATTACACATATGTCCATGTGGAACTGAAGCATGCAGAAGTACAGCTGAAGCAAAATGAGCACTATTGTAGCCAATGTTGCACAAGATGTGAAACTACCACCAACACCACTGCCATTGCATACACATTGTCACACAAACATCCACCACAGCCACAGAGAGTCTTGTACCATCTAATACCTTTCCACCCCCCAACCAGTCACGCCAGCTAGTGCGGCTAAGATGCATGCTACAACTGGCCCTGCTGACGTAGACAATGCCATTGAAACAGCTGTGGACATAAGTAAAATCTCAGTAATTTACCTCATGCATGTGTGTTTGGAGTGATGCTGGGTCTGGACCAAACACTGCTTCTGCTGCACATAGTCTCAATCATATACCTGTGAGCGGTTCCTGACTGAGCAAGCAACAAATAGTTATGCCCCCCTTGGGTTCAGGAGTTGCCTGTGGCTGGTAAGGGACAGCGTCCCTAAGGTACGTGGGTGCACGCTACCTAATTGGGCTAGTGTATTCACAGTCGTGACACCAAAGCTATGTTCCACTGTCAGCTCATGAGATTCTAGGCTGAAGAGACTTAACCACACTTCTAAAACAATAAATGCGAGTCAGCCCCCATAGATTCGACTTCCACAACCTGATGTAATCATACATGTATTCATTTGATGCATCACAGCAGGAACACACAGTACATATCTCTTTTGAAACCAGTGTGCAAGCAATGCAAGACTCCTATGAACCACTAGCTTCTGCAAATAAGCCGTCTAAAGACAGCCAAAATTGCAGCAGCACAATATGTATGAATTGTAGTTTTTGTAGCCTTGTGGTGAGCATTGCCTAATGTGGTCAGTTTTGCTATCTCCTTCTACGCCCCTAACACTGGTTATGTAGTACACACAACTCATTCACTCATGCACACTTCTCCTTGCGCACACTCTGGGAGCCCTGCTATGTTAGCAACTAGAGCTAGGTCTCACCCGTTCAGTTGTCGTGTGATGGACTCCACCTCAACTCTAAGGTGGGGCTGGGATGCGGGCTCTGCGGGCAACGGGCTCCGGTGTCCGTCGGGGTTGTGGGCTCTGTCCAGAGATGCCACGGGCAGCAAGGGCAGCCGCACTGGTCTGGTTACGGGAAGGGTGTGCGCGTCCACGGCACCCCTGCTCAGGCGGATTGGCACAGTTTGGTGGATCAGGCTCGTCCTCATTCACCTGCCCCTCTCTGGTGGCTCGCTCGTGCTATAGTACGCCGTGGGGTTCTGGCCTGCAGGCTTTCAGGTTTAGCTTGCAGGGGTCTGCTATGCTATTTTGTTCTCGGTACAGGTGGAGAGGCCCCGGGTTTGGGGAGTATGTCTCTTGCCTGTCTAGTCTTCGCTGGTCAGGTATTATGGGACAGTCTGGTTCTTGTCTGCACGACTCTTCTTCTCTGCGGGAGTCCGTTCGGTTGTCCGTAGTCTCAGTGGGTGTCTGAGAATCACTGATTGGTTTTTAGTAGTGCTGTGCATCACCTGTTATAGTCTCGGTTTTGGGGTTCGGGCTGAGGTGAAACCCCTGTTCTGAGCGCCACCTTGAGGTAACCGCCTGCCTCATTGATTCCAATGGGAGGGGGCACCAGAGGCCTCCAGATTTGTAGTACTATCCTACTGTCTATTGGCGAGCTCACCTGCAACATTGTATGGTGGTCACCCCCCAATTCCTGACTTAAAGTTAGCACCCGGCACAAAATGGCTCCTGGCACTAAATCAGGTTTCTGCTCTCAGGGTTGGTTATCTGGTCCGCTAGCAGCAGATGGCTGCAGGAGTAAGGTCACACATTGCATCTTTCTGCAATGGCTTCAGGACAGCGCTCTACTGTACACCTATATGTAAGTACATATGTGCACATTGGTTCACTCGAAGGAAAGTGGCATTCGATAGTTACTATCAGCTGAGAATAGCTGGCATCATTGTTGTTATCTGGGTCCCAGACATTCCTAGTTGTTGTCCACTTTTGTGCTGATGACATGAAGTCATGGGTTTGCTTGAGGACAGCTCATCTCCCCTGTTGTAGCCAGGTTAGAACCAAAGAATGGCTCTCGGTGCAGGGTGTCACACAGGCCAGTATGTCGCGCAGTTGTCCAACTGGAGCAGTAAGTCTGTGCTGTGACAGACAGGGAGGCTGTAACAGTGTGGTGGAGTCAGAGCTGTGCACATGACACGTGCATGATTTCATTAGTTGTGAACAGACACGCTGCCTCTTCATTATGTCTCGTGGTGCTGATCCCTATGTGAAATTGGTTATGGTCAGGGCGCTATTTAACATGGGTTAATGCTAATTGGTGAGTCCTCATGTAGTGGGATTCCTACACACCATCCAATACCATGGCCTGTGCCCTAATTGGCCTTTGTAACACAGTACTAGTAATGGCGATGTAGGTAGCAGATCCGTCACCATGAGCCATGTGACATGCTGGTTCCAGTCAGAGGGCGTAAGAGTTACCTCAGTCCGGTCAATAAGGGTCGGAGGTGGTGCATGAGGCCGGTGAGTCTGTGGCTCAGATGCAATGCATCTTGCCTGCTGGTAGATGGTGGTAGCTGCTCTGCAGAGGATATATGAAGCATCATGATACCCTCACATGAATTATCTGCACTTATATCTCTCATATCTGTACCAGATGTGAGTGTTCCAGATGCCACAGAGCTAGGACGCCACTTCATGTGAGATTATTTACATGCTCACATTGAGGCTACTCCCCTGACTGCAAAATTTCATCCCCCGACCACCCATTCAAGCTGTGGTGCAAATCCCATGGGGCTATGTCAGTCTCCCAACCTCATATCCAATGTCTGTGGTGCTTGGGGGTGGACAATCAAGTATACGACTGTGGGTCTTGTCAGGCCATGGAGCTAAACACTCATTGCGATTGTACAGCTGGGGGTGCCCTGAAGGGCTGGTGCAGGGCTCAAGCAGGACCTGGCCCTTGGCTTGGTGTTGCAGGTATTCAATTCCAAGAGCGCAGCTCAAGGGCAGGGGCTCATATATGGAGGCCACTGTGAAATACATGCATACTGTAGTCTTGAGTGATATTTAATAATTGTAGTGAATCTATACATTCCCATGCTACATTGTACCACAATTACATACATATCCAGGCAACTAATGCTATAGACCACCACTGTCTGACAGAACAATGTATCACACACTTGCATCATCACAATGTGGCACGTCCGGCCTTGGCTCGTGATTGTGCACATATAGGGGAATTGTAACATACATGGCATTCCCACCATGCCATACATTGACTACTCTGCAACATACAGCTATGGGACAATGGTCAAGTATGTAGGGGGCTGGACCATGTCGCTGATGGCCAAGTGATGTCAGGGCCCCATACACAAGATACTTGGACAAAAAGTGGTTGAGGGACAGTGGTATATATATGTGTGGAGTACCCCACCTTGGGCCAGGCGGCACGATATTGCAGTTGACAAGTTTCCCATATCATATGTCCAAGTATATACACATGTACACCAAAGCACCACAGATAAATGAGTCATCCATATATAAAACTACTTTATTCACCAAACAGCTGTGCACAAAAAATAAAAAGTGCAAACATGAAAATATAACTTTGGATGTAGCATCTCCATTTCAGACTGTGCAGTTCTACACATGTGCACAACATAACGGTGTGTGGGAAAAGGTGAGGACAATTACAGTAATCATAAATCATGAAAAAAGTACTGTGCATCCTCCATAAACAAATCTACCTCATTGTCCCCATCACCCTCTGCTGCTGTTACGGTGGCATCACTGCCCCCAGCAGTGAGAGTACTTGACTGAGTACTGCTGAGGATGTCAAGTGTTGGCTGTATGGGAGGGCGTTGGACTGCCATGTCCTGCTGGGGGCGTGACAGGTGGGGAATGCCATCCCTGATTGTTGCTACCAGGGCCTGCAGTGCTGCAGAATCTGCTGCACGTGCACCCTTCTCCATGTCCATCCTCTCCCTCTCCAGTGCAAGCCGCTGTCTCTCGATGTCCAGCCTATCCTTCTCCAATTGCACCATCTCAACGCAAAATGCTGTCACATTTGCGTTGAGACCTTGCACCGCTGAGTGAATGTCCCGCAGCACATCATGCTGCTCACCCTGTAGCTGGTGGAAGGTCTCATTCCACCCGATCTCCTCAGCTAGCATCTCCCTGATGGTGCCCCGAGGTGCACGCCGGACACCACCCACGCCCTCGGCATGTCGGTCAGGGAGGTCAAGTTGAGGAGAAGGGGGGGACAGAGATGGTGAGTGTGGTACTAGGTTAAGGATCACCTCCCCCTCATCAGCCACGTCTTCCTCCTCCTCAGGCTCCATCCCCATCTGGGATCCCTCCAAGGATGAACCCTCAGTGGCTGGTACAAGTACCTCTGGTGTTGCCATGGACATGGAGGGTGGGAACAGTATGCCACTTGGGAAAGGCAACCTCTGCCGTTTGGGGGGAGGCTTGAAGTGCTGCTCATGCAATTGCTCCACTTCGGTGCCAGGACCCTCTTCCTCCTCCTCCTCCTCCTCACTGGATGCAGAGACATGTTGTACTGCAGCATCAGCATGAGGACGGCTTGGACATGATACAGATGACACCACACCTGTAGGAGAGAAATACCACACTCAATTAACCATGAACACATATCCGTGGCAACATGACAACATCACAGATACATAATGTCCATTCAGAGGACGGCTGATACCAACTGACATTTTATACACAGGCACATTGCCCTCACACATGCCATTTGAATGTACCTAAGGAGCTGGCCAAATTTCATATCTGATGGGATGACTCACATCATACATATGCATGATGGAGAAGGGGCACATCACACCCAGTCCTACATGGCCATGTCAACACACCCATTGGACCAACATACACCATGTCAAGTCCATGTCCACCAATGACAGCATGGACACCATTGCTGATGAAACTTGCAGACAACTATGTCGCACACAGCATGGGATACGTGTCTCATGATGGGAATGTAAGGCTCCCATCACAAACACAGTGTATGAGAAGCACCACAGTCCTGCGTGCAATCATCCACAAGTTCAGGCGAGTGACGCTACACACCCCAGTAAACATTTGTGGGAATGTGCGTACATAAATCACAGAGTACATGTGACGCTGCAAATGCTAACATATCACATTGCCCTGATTTGCCACCATGTGGGGGAAGGCAGCAACGACTGGCCATTGCATGTGTAGCAGCCTATCCCATTTGGCTGGAAATGTATTGACCACAGTATTGTGACATTCACATTCCACGCAAAGCTGCAGGCACCTGATGTGTGAGTCACATGGTGCACATGTGAGTCTGGTGGCTCACAGACTCAGTCACCTATCAGCCACATTGAGAGTGGAAGACTGACCATTGGCCAGCCTGGGAGAAATGTTGAAGGCCTGGACCCTCAAGACACGATAGTGGGCCATGAGCTCACCTTGACATATGTTGACGTGTTCTAGCAGCAAATCTGTGAACCAAACCAAGGTTGGCTGAGACAAAGTATAGGTGTACATCTGACAGAGCCACATAGACACCAGTAGCAACGCCCATACACGTCCCTTCCCCGTCAATGAGAGCACAGGTGAACTATGGCAAATTAGCCACACACATTCACTGTACATGAGCACCATTTCACAATCACAGGGGGCAAATGACAGATATGCCATGGGACCGTGATGTCATGTGGACATGTCACCACCCACATGAAACAGCATGGGTAATAGCATACACATGACAGTGTGAGTAAAGTGCCATTTCTGTGCACAGATCATTGGTAAAGTGCAGAATGTGAAGTATTCTGGTATTTATCACACAGCTTCCCATTAGAGCTTTGCAACTAATAGGCCAAACCCTGTGCAGCAGCATTTGTATGACCCCTTCACAAGAGGAAGGCAATGGATTGTACATCTGAAAGCCTACTATCACTGTCATACTTAGCATGCCATTTACACATTTCACATGTGAAGTATTGCCAGGCAACCTGGCCCACTCATGAGGTGGTTGGTATGGTGTAAGTGACAAGTACAAATGGGACAGAAGGCCCCTACGGTCACAGTAGGTCATTTTGTCACTCAGGTAGAACGGTCAATCAATGACATTACTATTTCCTGTCATCAGGCTATCAGTTGACCAGTGGCCAGAACCACAGACATGTTCCTACCATCAACACACCCCTACCCAATGCAATCCCATGATGCCACTAGTTCTCAACATCTCGCACTCCAGAATCTGGTCCTTCATTAATAGTGGCTGAGGATAGTGACTGAGGAAGATCTTTAGGTACACTGCATGTGAGAACTGACATCACATGTGTGTTGGATTTGGGCAGACAGTGTTGGCATTTCATACTCAAGGCGTACAATACGTGGCCACAACCCTACCCCACAATACACACAGTAGAGAATCTCATACGGTTAGCTGTGTCAGAATATGCGGTTTAGCCCCATGTGGGGTGCCCTCAGCAGAGTGGATTCACTGGCCCTGATTATGAGTTGCCATACTGGGCCAAGGTCTTGCATACTCTTGCATGACTCTTGCGCAGTCTGCCAGGAACAGTAAACACTCGGATTATGAGTTGTCAGTTCCTCATGTTTGGATGCAAGGGGGCATGCCTACTAACATGCGCAACTGTGGACGTGAGTATGTTTACATATTTGCCAGCCATACTCATTGCCAGAGCAGCTTCTGCTGTAGAAATAGCCTGGGGCAGAGGGTGTGGCCCTCTACACTGTGGCATTTCCACAGTGTAATGTGCTTACCAAACTTATAAGGGTGACCAAGGGGGTTGTCCTGGGTGGCCCTTATCAGTATTTCTTTGCACTCTCCAATTTAGACATGGCCGCTTGCACAGGGGGTATGTCTAAACAGTCAATAGCCTAAATGACTAATATGTGCTGTCAAGGGGGTGGCCCTTGATTGCACTGCACATATCAGTTCATTTTGGCAGATGTCCATTTAGGAATCTCCCTTAGCAGGGTGCCCGGCAAAGGGGTAGTTCTACATGCAATGCAGCCCGCCCTCCCCCACC
Source organism: Pseudotriton montanus (assembly GCA_035593325.1). Taxonomy (NCBI): domain Eukaryota; kingdom Metazoa; phylum Chordata; class Amphibia; order Caudata; family Plethodontidae; genus Pseudotriton; species Pseudotriton montanus. Next base: position 11,116 of record JAXIUS010000024.1, read on the forward strand.
CCTGAGCGAGAGGTGAAGGGCGGGCTGCAGAGGTGTCTGATGGGTTGTGTTTGCATGACATACGCAACCCATTCAATAGTCCAAAGCCAACATGTCATATAGAGTATGGTATTGAAATGTAAGAGGTTGAAAGCATTGCACAGGCTTGCACAGTGCTTGCAGGCTATTTCTTGATGCCACTTTCGTATACCTGAGCCAACTGTTTGTCCATGTCACTAAGTGCCCTGTCATTACCCCAGTACAGTAGTAATGGCCAATGCCATTTGGGTGCACACTGCAAGATTGTCATGTGAGATGAGACATGACTGCGTTGAATGTAATGTTTGCTTGCTGCATGCATGATCTGCCGACCTACCTGATTTCTAATACTTAACAGGTCAGATGACATACTGCATATAATGTCGGTCCAACGGTACACAGAGTACAGGCACATGGGGGAAGGGGTGGAAGGCTTAGTGACAGCAGCACAGGGTGGAGCCATTAGAAAGGGGAGGTGGGCGAAGCTGACTGAGGCGGAGGCAGAGGGTTTGGTATAGCAATCGGGACTCCAATGAAAGCCCACAAAGGTATCAAAGGTGCACCAGTCAGGAGACAGGCATTGGGATACGGATAGCTCATGATTTGACTTGGACTGTGAATCTCCATGATGTGGCTCATTTGCACGAATGTCTGCATTTCAATATCCCTTACTCAACTGTAAATAGCTCATTCATGCTTTTTGGGGGCACATCGTGATGGGAAAAGGTAGTAGAGTGAAGAACTCCAATGTGTTACTTTGAATAATTGGCCAGTATTGCATTGCCTCAACAGTTTCACACATGGACACCAGCACCAGTGTGCAACCGACTGCTCAATATGGTCAACAGATGGCAAATGCCATCTGCATTGATGGTCACGCCAATGGTATGAATGACAATGCATTGCTTGGTTTTTCTTAGTGAGTCCTGTGGACTTGTTACTTCCCACAGATGTCGTAGGACAGCAGGTAAGACTGTTGAGATGCATAATGCTATCAATTGTGGGCTCTGTACTTGTTAGATGTGCATATGCATGAAATGAGAACACTTGAGCAGTGCACTGGATTGTGTGTAGGATACTGCCTTGCGCAGACTGTGGGGCCATCAAGCATGCAGCCTGTGGGGCTGGGTACATTTGCCCTGAGCAATAGTTGGGGCCAGTCTGCCCCTGTACAGGTACAATTCGTGGTCATGTCACACACATTGCCGTCACACACACCATCACAATGACACCATATCGTAGATATACACACAGTTTCACAACTGGTCAGACATGTCATTCCATCAGGTGTGTGAGTGACCACCAACCCCACCTTTCACTTGAGCGCCTGTGGCAATGTACCCATGCCAGTCATGATTCACTCCCCCACATTTAAATCTGATACATGGAGAGGTGTGGACACTTAAATGCAACATTTGGGCCACGGCTCCAACACAGCACATGGTGATCTGTGACTGTTCCATGCATACAGATGACATACATGTGTCAATGGCCACATTACCTGTAGCTACAGTAGTCCGTGTCAATGACTGTGTCCTCCCATGTGTCCGTCCAGTGGAGGGGTGTTGGGCTGAGGGTCCGGGTAGATCGGGACCTGTGGATGTGACATGGACATCAGATCATACAGCTCTGTTAGCAATGCGTGCTCATGACAAGAAGCCCATTTCTGCAATTCACAGTTATCGTCTGACACATGCAACAGCAAGACATACACAAGGCATTGATGTACTGGACATTTGGCCATCGCCACATGCAGAGTGCATTACGAGTACATATGGACATGGTGCATATAGATTCTTCATGCTAATCACGCAAATGCATCACAGTGATGCATAGTGCCTCACACATTATGTGCCTGGTGATGTGTCACATATCCACAAATCTACGTACTCCCCACATGGCCCATATTGCTTACCTGTTGCGGATTGCATGGTGGTCTGTGTTGATGGTATGGTGGCTTTGTCGACCCCGTGGTGACGTTTTCTGGGTGCTTCAGCAGTGAAGTGACCTATGAAGGGCAGGTGACATGATGTTATGGGCAAAATGGTAATACTGATTTTGTGACATTAGGTAGCACGGATATGCTGTACATCAGGTGGGGAACACATGAGGACAGGCTCAGACCTACACTTGTCCAAGGGGGACATGCACATCACACACTGTCGATATGTGTTGGTAGCAACTCATGAGAAGTCCATGATGAGACATAACCGTGCCCAATGCTTTGTGTCAGCTGCATTCATCCAGCCGATATACGTCACCTGATGAAAATATAGTTCTGCATACACATGGTACTCCTGGATGTGTGCGGTACATGGAGGTGCAGATTCCGGCTGTGTAAAGTTGCATTGCAATGCCCCAGCCAGGCTTTGGGTCATGCTGGGCCATCGCTAGGCAACCTTGCGGCTTCCTCGAGGATATGCATATTTGTGCTATTACTGTCTCCCGCCACCGCAAGGCTCAGTAATTGCACATTGTAGCATTTATGGTGAAGACCTGTATGATTTATCAAGCACGCCGTGACTTCAAAATGTAAACCACTTTGAGCACTTAGTGGTGATGAGGTAATTACCATTGAAGGTGGTTTTACTAATGCTTTTTGCGGGGTGCAGGACAATTAGTAAATGGTCAAGGGCCGGGTATGCAAATGTGGCCGTTAGCTGTCCTTATCGTTGTGGTGACCATGACGAGAGGGGCAGCTGTCAGGCACATTCGCTTTTCTTTGGGGAATCTAGAAGGGCTGACGCAGGCCCTCTACATTTGACGAATTATGACTTGCACAGGACACTGTAGGGCAGGCATAATGTTGCGTTGGAAGTGAGTGTTGTCACATCCACCTAATGAATACTGAGGCATGACTGCCTACTATATATGCAAATAATGTTGACAGGTGACCCTACTTCGGTTCCCACTCTAGGGCTGTGCATGTGTGTCATGTGACGGACTCACCGGATTGGCTGGATTCTGTGTCCTCCAGTCCCAGGCCTTCGATCATGGTGGCATCAATGATCCCTGCAACTTCCCTTTCTGTCTGGGTTAGAAGTTCATATTCCTGACCAGGGCTCAGTTTAGCACGTATGCTTGCCTCCCTGGCAGCCAGCTTCTTGATCCTGGTTTTTTCGTCCTGCCATCTGCGCTTGATTTCCATTGGGGTCCGGATTTCATATCCAAGGGCATTCACCCTATTAGTGAGGTCTTCCCAAAGGGCCTCCCTCTGCTGGATTGAGAGCTGCAGTCCATGTGCCCCAAAAAGGGCATCATAATTGTGCAACACAAACCGGATAACGAGGTCATTTTCGCTGTATTGGAAGTTCTTCTTCCTCTCCTTCCTGCCTTTAGCACCTTCTGCCATGGTGGATTAGCTGCTAGTGACAGAGGGCCTAGGCCATAGGTGCTTTTATAGGAGAAGCACAGGCAGCATGTGTAGATGATAAGTGAATGAGCATGTGATACCTGTCTGTATTGGCCACAGGTGTATCAAGTCATCATTGGGCACACTCAGGTGAAATGGATGAGTGCAAGTATGTTGTAATTATGCAAATGTGATAGTAATTAACTGTAAATGTTGTTTAATGTAATGATATGTACATGCATTGATGTATATGTGACTGTGTATGCACAATTGTATGTGAGTATGTGCATTGGAGACATGAGGCTGGTATTCAACACGTGCGGATCCTCCGCACGTGCTCATTCTGGGTATCACATGGCTGTTCTGGGTATCACATGGCATGGCAGGTGCCTACTCCACTGCTCTGGACAGGTGATGCTAATCAGGACTGGCATGGGTGTGGCTCCTTTAAAGTGGCACCTGTTCCTGCCTATATATTCAGCTGCATTCTGGGCCTTTTTGCTGTGTGCTGCTAATCCTGCCTGCTGCTCAAGACTGTGTGTCCTGCTGTTGCTGCTGGGATGGGAGACTCTTCCAACACCTCATCCTCCTCTGAAGAGGAGGCTGCCAGACCACCAAAGAAGACCAGAGCCCCCAACTACACCAAGAAGGAGGTGCATGCTGTGGTGGATGGAGTTCTGCAGCACTATCCCCAGCTATATGGTGCAGGTGCTGGGGACACAGGCACAAAGAGGATGGTGGCCATATGGGGTGAAATTGCGCAGTCATGCAGGATGGTGGCATCAGTGTCACGCACATGGAGGGCTATTAGGAGGAGGTGAGTGGTGGTATGCTTATCTTTCTATTCTGTGGGGTTTTAATTTGTTCTACTGCTGTCTTCTGATTTTACTCATCATGCCATTGTTGTGTGCCCATTACACTCAGTGGCCTTCCGGGGGTGTATGGCACCCAGGGCAGGCTTGCCTCAGTGTGGGGGGGGTTAAGATTTTAGTGTACCCCTGCTGCAGCTTGGGGGGGGTTGTTTGAGATAAATTTA
>JAXIUS010000025.1:0-15379 GCA_035593325.1 Pseudotriton montanus
CTTGCCTGCTTGCTGAAAGAGTGGGCAATAAGGGCAACAGGCTGCTTAGCGGCCTCTTGCAAGTTGAAAGAGCAGGCAGCAGGGTGCTATGTGGCCCGCTGCCAACTGGAAGAGCGAGCATTGGGCTGCTATGTGGCCCATTGCCCACTGGAAGAGCAGGCAGCAGGTTGCTTTGCAGCCCATTACCTGCTGGAATATCAGGCAGCCGGCTGCTACACAGCCCGTTGCCCACTCGAAAAGCAGGCAACAGTCAGCAGACTGCTACACAGCCCACTCAAAGGGGGCTGCTATGTGGGTTGCTACACTCTAGAAGAGCAGGCAGCAGGCTGCTACTGACAGCTTCCCAGTGTATTAGGCAGCAGTGGGTCACTATTCCCAGAGCGGGCAGGCAGTGGGCTGCTGTGTAGCCCCCGGCCAGCTGCAAGAGCAGACCACGAGTCCCGTTGCCCACTGGAAAAGCAGGCAGCTGGCCATTACAAGGCCCATTGCCTGCTCTAAGGGCAGGCAGAAAGCCGATATATGGCCTGCTGGAAGAGCGGGCAACAGGTCAATGTGTGGCCTAATGCCTGCTGTAAGAGCAGGCAGCATGCCACTACATGGCCTGCTGCCCGCTGGTAGAGAAGGCAGCGGGCCACTACACAGCTAGTTTCCTACTGGAAGAGCAGGCAACAGACTGCTATATAGCCCGCTGCCTGCTGAAAAAGCAGGCAGTTGTACCCTGGAAGAAGCAGGCAATGGGCCACTTTGCGGCCTGTTGCCTGCTGGAAGAGCAGGCAGCGACCCACTGAAATAGCAGGCAACAGGCTACTTCACGGCCCACTGCTCACTGGAAGAGCAGGCAGCGGCCCGCTACGCAGTCCGCTGCCCACTGGAAGGGCTGGCAGCAAGCTACTATGATGCCCAAAGGGAAAAGCAGTCAGCTGTCAGCTGGAAGAGCGGGCAACAGTCCACTTTGAGGCCCATTGCCTGCTGGAATAGTAGCCAGCAGTCTGCTTTGCAGCCAGTTGCCGGTTGGAAGAGCAGGCAGTGGGCCACTACAAGACCGATGATGTGCACGCCCTATGTCTAGGTCGTCTGTCATCCATTATGTCGTGTTTTAATCTCCAATGCATCTCATTTTATTTTGTGTGTTTAGTTATGTTATTGTAGCGGTCTGAGGTCCAAGGACATACTATCGCTGAATAAACAAATGTTGATTGATGTTGAGACCCGCTGTGTGTAGGAAGAGCAGACAGCGGGCCGCTATCACTGGCATTGGGCTGCTTTGTGGACCCTTGCCTGCTGGAAAAGCAGGCAGAGGGGCACAATGCAACCTGCTGAACGAGCGGGCCCCTGCCTGCTGAAATAGTGGGCAACAGGCAGCTCCACAGACCACTGCCCACTGGAAGAACAGGCAGTGGGTCACTACAGAGCCTGCTGCATGTTGGAAGAGCAGGGTGTGGGCCACTGTGTGGCCCGCAGTTGACCCCTGTGGCAGCCCATCACCCATTTAAGGAGTGGGTTTCGGGAACAATTGCCTGCTAAAAGAGTAGGTAGTGGGTAGCTATGTGGACCACTGCATGCTGGAAGAGCAGGCCACAGCTGCGTAGCGGCCCCTTGACTGCTTGAAGAGCAGGCAGCAGGCTGCTACATGGCCTGCTGCTTGCTGGAAGAGCGGGCAACGAGCAGCATTGTGACCCATTGCCTGCTTGAAGAGCAGGCAGAAGGCTGCTACATGGCCTACTGAAAGAGCAGGAAATGGGTAAATGCATGGGCTGCTGCCTGCTGAAGAGCAGGCAATGGGTAGCTACGAGACCCGTTGCCTGCTGGAAGAGCAGGCAGCGGCCCGCTTCGTGGCCAACTGCCCACTGGAAGAGGGAACAGCTGCTCGCTGGCTACTGGAAAAGGAGCCTGCTGAAAAAATGGGCAGCAGGCTGCTGAAGCAAGTGCGGGCAACGAGCCACTTCTTGGGCTGTTACATGCCGGAAGAGCAGCCAATGGATCGCTACGTGGGACACTGCATGCTGGAAAAGCAAGCAGCTGGCTGCTAGGTGGCCAGCTTCCCACTAGAAGAGAAGGCAGCGGGGCGCTACCTGCGGGAAGAAAGGGCAGTGGGCTGGTACTCAGGCCACTGCTTCTGAAAGAGCAGGCATTGGACTGCGTTGCAAACCCTTGCCCGCTGGAAAGCAGGCAGTGGGCTGCTCCACAGACTGCTGAAAGAGCGGGCCACTGCCACTGAAATAGTGAGAAACAGGATGCTTCACAGCCCACTGCCCACTGGAAGAGCAGGCAGTGGGCTGCCATGTGCCTGCTGCCCGCTGAAAGAGCAGGCAGCAAACCGCTATGTGGCTAGCTTCCCACTGGAAGAGCAGACAGTGGGTCGCTATTTAGTCCACTGCCTACTGGAAGAGCAGGCTGTGGGCCACTATCTGGCCTGCGGTACACCCCTCCGGCGGCCAGCACTGCCCACACAAGGAGTGGATTTCGGGAACAATTGCCTGCTGAAAGAGCAGGTAGGGGGCAGCTACATGGGCCGCTGCCTGCTGGAAGAGCAGGCAATGGGCTGCATTGTGGCCCCTCACCTGTTGGAAGAGCAAGCAGCAGGCCGCTACATGGCCTGCTGCCTGCTGGAAGAGTGGGCAATAACAGCATTGTGACCCATTGACCGCTAGAAGATCAGGCAGCCGGATGCTACGATGCCAGTTGCCTGCTCGAAGAACAGGCAGCAGGCTGCTACAGAGCCCACTGAAAGAGCAGTATTTGGGCCACTTCATGGGCTGCTGCCTGCTGGAAGAGCAGGCAGCAGGCCGCTACATAGCCCGTTGCATGCTTGAAGAGCAGGCAATGGGCCATTGCCTGCTGGAAGAATGGGCAACGGAGTGCTGTGTGGGCCGCTACACGAAAGAAGAGCAGGCAGCAGACCGCTATTCAGCTATCTGATAGTGCAAGCAGCTGGCCATTACGTGGCCCGTTACCCACTGGAAGAGCAGGAAGATGGCTGCTGTAAGAGAGGGAAACCCACTGAAAGAGCGGCTTTGGTTCCATTGCCCACCCGATGAGCCCACCAGAAGAAGAGCAGATAATGGGATGTTGCGTCCCGTTGTCTGCTTGCCTGCCCACTGAAAAAGCAGGCAGTGGGCTGCTACATGGCTGCCTGCTGTCCGGTATTCTGGAAGAGCAGGCAATGGGCTGGGGGTGCATAAAGAGCGGGTTTGCAGCCCGTAGTCTGCCTAATAGCCCACCAGAAGAGCAGATATTAGGCTGTTGTGTCCCGTTATCCTCTAGCCTGCCCGCTGAACAAGTGGGTAACGTGGGCAATCAGCTGCTACGTGTCCAGCTTCCCACTGGAAGAGCAGGCAGTGGGCCACTATGCAGCCCGCTCAAACATCAGCTTTTCAGCCCATTGACTGCTTGATGAGCCCACCAGAAGAGCAGTCAATGGGCTGTTACATCCCATTGTGATTTTGCCTGCCCGCTGAAAAAGCAAGCAATGCAGACCGATATGTGTCCCGTTGCCTGCTGGAAGAATGGGCAGTGATCTACTATGCAGCCCTGTGCAAGAGCAAGCAGCGGGCGACTATACAGCCCACAGCCTACTGGAAGAGCAGACAGCAGGATGCTACGTGGCATGCTGCCCATTGAAAAACCAGGCAGCAGACGTCAATGCAACCCTTTGCTTGCTAGGAGTAGGCAGGGGGTCACTATGCGGCAGCTGAACACTGAATGAGCGGGCAGCTGCCTGCTGCCAGAGCAGGCAACGGGCCGCTACTGTACATGGGACGCTGCCTGCTGAAAGAGCGGGCAACAGGCCCCTATGTGGGCCACTGCCCACTGAAAAGTGGGCAACAGGCTGCTTGGTCAACCCTGACCCAATGGAAGAGCAGGCAGCGGGCCGCTACATGGCCAGCATCCCAAAGGAGGAGCAGGCAACGGGACCCTACAGAGAATGCTGCTTGCTTGAAAAACAGACAGCTGCCCTCTGGAAGAGCAGGCAACTGTGGACCATTGCCTGCTGGAAGAGCGGGCAGTGGGCCACTAAGCAATCTGATGAAAGAGAAGGCAATGGGCTGCTTCTCAGCCCACTGTCCACTGGAAAAGCAGGCAGCTTCCCACAGAAAGAGCAGGGAGTGAGCCACTATGCAGTCCACTGGAAATGCGGGCAGATGCCTGCTGCCAGCTGGTAGAGCGGGTGACAGGCCACTTTGCGGTCTGTTGCCTGATAGAATATCCAACAGCAGGCAGCTTTGCAGCATGATGCCTGTTGGAAGAGTAGGCAGCAGGTTGCTACACACCCCTTTGCCCACTGGAAGAGCAGGCAGCAGGCCGCTACACGGCCAGCTTCATACTGAAAGACCGGGCAGTTGATGCTGCCTGCTGGAAGAGTGGTCAATAGGCCGCTTTGCATCCTACTGCCTGCTGGAAGTGCAGATAGCAGGCTACGATACAGGCCGCTTCCCAAAAAAGAGTAGGCAGCATGGCCCGTCGCCACCCGTGGCCCACTGGAACAGCAGCAAACAGGCCGCTGTCCACTGAAAGAGCAGGCAGCTGGCCACTACGCAACCAGCTTCCCACTGGAAGAGCAGGAAGCAGCCGCTATGCTGCCGGCTGGAAGAGCAGGCAATAGGCGCTCTTGCCCACTGGAAGAGCATGCAGTGGGCTGCTCCCCACAGAAACAGCAAGCAATAGTTTGCTTTGCAGCCCACTGCATACTGGAAGAGCAGGCAGTGGCCCATTACTCAGCCCGCTGCCCACTGCAAGAGCAGACAACCTGCTGAAAGAGTGGCTTTGCATCCTGTTGCCAGCATGATGAGCCTATCAGAAGAGCAGACAATGGGCTATTGCATCCTATTGTCCGCTGGCCTGCCAGCTGAAAGAGTGGGCAATGGGCTGCTTAACAGCCCCTTGCCTTCTGGAAGAGCAGGCAGCCGGCTGCTACATGGCCCGCTGTCTGTTGAAAGAGTAGGCAGCAGGCCACTATGTTTCTCATTGCCCACTGGAGGAGCGAGCAGCGGGCCTCTATGTGGCCTATTGCCCACTGGAAAAGCAGGCAATGGGCCAACTCACAACCTACTGCCTGCTGGAAGAGAGGGCAGCGAGCCACCACGCAGCCAGCTTCCCACTGGAAGAGAAGGCAGCAGGCCGCCACACAGCCCGCTGCCTGCTGAAAGAGCAGGCAGTGGGCCGCTACCCAGTCAGTTGAAAGAGTAGCTTTGTGGCCCATTGTCTGCCTGATGAGCTCACCAGAAGAGTGGACAATAGGCATCCCGGAAACGAGAGCGGGCAATGCAGGCAACAGGCTGCTACTTGGCCAGCTTCCCACTGGAAGAGCAGGCAGTGGACCGCTACGCATCCTGCTGCCTGCTGGAAAATAAGGTAGCCAGCCTCTATGCAGGCAACTTCCACTGGAAAATTAGACAGCAGGCAGCTATGCAGCCAACTACCTGCTGGAAAAGCAGGCAGAAGACAGCTTACTGCTAGAAGAGCTGGGAACAGTCCATTGCCTGCAGCCGTTACCTGCTGGAAGAGCGGGCTGCTATGCAGCCCACTGAAAGAGCAGCTTTGGAACCTGTTGTGTGCTTGATGGGCCCACCAGAAGAGGACAGTGGGCTGTTGCATCCTGTTGTCAGTTTGCCTGCCTGCTAAAATCAATGGGCCGCTTAGCGGTCCTTTGCCCACTGGAAGAGCAGGTAATGGGCCATGTCATGGCCCACTGCAAGAGCAGGCAGTGGGCCATGTCATGGCCCCCTGCAAGAGCAGGCAGTGGGCCACTATACAGCCCATTGCCCACTGGAAGAGAGGGCAACGGGTCTCTTCGTTGCTCGCTGGAAGAGCAGGCAGAAGGCTGCCATGTGGCCCCCTGCCCATTGGATGAGATGTCAGGAGGCCGCTATGCAGCCCGCTGGAAGAGTCTACAATGGGTCGCTATGCAGCCGGTTGCCCCACCCGTAAAGGACCACATAGCCCTCTAAAAGAGCGGGCAGCTGCCTGCTACAAGAGCGAGCGATGACCCTCTTTGCGTCATGTTGCCTGCTGGCAGTGCAGGCAGGGGGCCGCTACGCGACCAGCTTACTACAGAAGAGCAAGCAGAGGGCCACTACATAGCCCATTGAAGAGCAGGTAGTGACTGCTGTACGGCCAGCTTTCCATTTGAAGAGCAGGCAGTGGGCAGCTATGCAGCCCTATGCCTGCTGGAAGAGCAGGCAACAGGCTCGTGTATGGCCCAATGCCTGCTGGTAGAGTGGGCTGCTGCCCACTGAAATAGTGGGCAACAGGCTGCTCTGCTGCCCACTGGAAGAACGGCCAGCTTCCCACTGGAAGAGCAGGCAGAGGGCTACTATGCTGCCCACTTGAAAAGTAGACAGCTGCCCGCTCCTTCGCGTCCCGTTGCCCACTGGAAGAGCAGGTAGCTGGCCACTACGAGGCCCATTGCTCACTGCAAGAGTGGGCAACCCACTGAAAAACCAGATTTGCGCCCTGTAGTCTGCCTGATGAGCCCACCAGAAAAATTGGACAATGGGCTGTTGCATCCTGTTGTCCGAATGCCTGCCTGCTGAAAGACTGAGCAATAAGGACAACAGGCTGGTTAATGGCCCCTTGCCCGCTGGAAGAGCTGGCAGCAGACCACTACATGTCCCACTATCTGCTGGAAGAGCAAGCAGCAGGCTGCTCTGTGGTCCATTGCTCGCTGGAAGAGCAGGCAGCAGGGTGCTATGTGGCCCTTTGCCAGCTGGAAAAGCTGTCTCTGAGCTGCTATGTGGCCCGTTGACCACTAGAAGAGCGGGTAGCAGGTTGCTATGTGGCCCATTTCCTGCTGGAAGATCAGGCAGCCGGCTGATACAGAGCCCTTTGCCCTCTCGAAGAGCAGGCAGCAGACTGCTACATGGCCTACTCAAAGAGCCGGCAACTGGCCACTTTTTGGCCTGCTATGCAGCCCGCTGGAAGAGTGGGCAAAGGGCTTCTATGCGAGCCAGCTTCCTACGGTATGAGGCAGCAGTGGGCAACTACGCCCAGAGCGGGTGCTGTGCAGCCCCCTGATGGAAGTAAGAGCGAGAAACAAGCTCTTTCGCATCCAGTTGGCCACTGGAAAAGCAGGCAGCTGACTGTTACATGGACTGTTGCCTGCTGGAAAAGCAGGCAATGGCCATTGCCTGCTGGAAGAGCAGGCAGCAGGCCGCTATGCAACCCGCTGAAAGAGCAGCTTTGCAGCATGTTGTCTGCCTGATAAGCCCATATAAAGAGCGGACAATGGGGCGTTGCGTCCCGTTGTCCGCCTGACAGCCCATTGATTGAGCAGGCAATGCTGGCAACTAGCTGTATAGCAGCCCCTTGCCCACTGGAAGAGCAGGCACCGGGTGGGTACTTGGCCCACTGGAAGAGCAGGCAGCAGGTTGCTTTGCAGCCTATTACCTGCTGGAAGATCAGGCAGCCGGCTGCTACATAGCCCGTTACCCGCTTGAAGAGTAGGCATTAGACAGCTACACGGCCAAATCAAAGAGGGCTGCAATGCGGACTGCTACACTCTAGAAGAGCAGGCAGCGGGCCACTACTGACAGCTTCCGGGTGTATTAGGCAGCAGTGGGCCACTATGCCCAGAGTGGGTGGGCAGAAGGCTGCTGTGTAGCCCCCGGCCAGCTGCAAGAGCGAGCAACGAGCTCCTTAAAGTCTAGTTGCCCACTGGAAAAGTAGGAAGCTGGCCATTACAAGGCCCATTGCCTGCTATAAGGGCAGGCAGAGGGCCGATATACGGCCTGCTGCCTGCTGGAAGAGTGGGCAATGGGCCACTGTGTGGCCTAATGCCGTCTGAAAGAGTAGGCAGCATGCCACTAAATGGCCTGCTGCCCGGTGGTAGAGAAAACAGAGGGCTGCTACACAGCCAACTTCCTACTGGAAGAGCAAGGAGCAGACTGCTTTGCGGCCTGTTGCCTGCTGGAAGAGCAGCTGGGTACCGACTGAAATAGCAGGCAACAGACTGCTTCACGGCCCACTGCCCGCTGGAAGAGCAGGCATCAGCCTGCTATGCAGTCCACTGGAAGAGCAGCAAGCTTCCCACTGGAAGAGCAGGCAGCAAGCCACTATGCAGCCCCATGGGAAATAGTCAGCTGCCAGCTGGAAGAGCGGGCAACAGTCCACTTTGCAGCCCATTGCCTGGTGGAATTGTAGACAGCAGACTGCTTTGCGGCCCATTGCCAGTTGGAAGAGCAGGCAGCTGGCTGCTACGTGGACCGCTGCCCTCTTGCAGCAGGCCGCAGCCCTTTGCCCGCTGGAAGAGCAGGCAGTGGGCTGCTATGCAGCCACCTTCAAACTGGAAGAGCGGGCAAATGCCTGTTAGAAGAGTGGGCAATGGGCCGCCTTGCGTCCTACTGCCTGCTGGAATAGCAGGCAATGGGCCTCTTTGCTGCCAGTGGCCCACTTGAAGAGCAGGAAGCGGGCCATTACGAAGCCAGCTTCCCACTGGAAGAGAAGGCACCTCGCCGCTACACAGTCTGCTGCCCACTTGAAGAGTGGGCAACAGGCCACTTCTCGGCACCTTGCTTGCTGGGAGAGCAGTCAGAGGGCTGCTACGTGGCCATTTGCCGCTTGAAGAGCAGGCAGTGGGCTGCTATGCAGCCAGCTTCACCCTGGAAGAGCGGATAGCTACCCGCTGCACGCTGCCCACAGGAAGAGCAGGCAATGGGCTGCTTTGAGGCCTGTTACCCGCTGAAATATCAGGCAATGAGCCACTTCATTATCTTTGGCCCTTTGGAAGAGCAGGCAGTGGGATGTTATGCAGCCCACTGCTGCTGGAAGAGCAGGAAGCAGGCTGCTACGTGGCCCATTTCCCACTGGAGAAGCAGGCAGTGGACCATTGCCTGCCTGATGAGCCTACCAGAAAATCAGACAACGGGCTGTTGCGTCCTGTTGTCCGATTGCCTGCCTGCTGAAAGAGCGGGAAATAAGGGCAATGGGCTGCTTAGCGGCCCCTTGCACGCTGGAAGAGCCTGCAGCAGGCCGCTATGTGGCCCACTGTCTGCTGGAAGAGCAGGAAGCAAGCTGCTCTGCAGCGCATTGCTCGCTGGAATTGCAGGCAGCCGGGTGCAATGCAGCCCGTTGCCAACTGGAAGAGCGGGCTCCGGGATGCTATGTGGACCGTTGCCTACTGGAAGAGCAGCAAGGAGCAGGTTGCTTTGTGGCCCATTTCCTCCTGGAAGATCAGGCATCCGGCTGCTACACGATCCGCTGCCCACTCGAAGAGCAGGCAGCGGACTGCTACACGGCCCACTCAAAGAACCAGCAATGGGCCACGTTGTGGGCTGCTATGCAGCCTGCTGGAAGAGTAGGCAATGGGCTGCTATTCTGGCTGCAACGCGCTAGAAGAGCAGACAGCGGGCCGCTACTCACCAGCTTCCGACTGTATGAGGCAGCAGTCAGCAACTACGCCGAGAGCGGGTGGGCAGCTGGCTGCTGTGCAACCCCATGCGAGCTGCAAGAGTGGGCAACAAGCTCTTTTGCATCCCGTTCCCCACTGGTAAAACAGGTGGCTGGCCGTTACCTGGCTTGTTGCCGGCTGTAAGAGCAGGCAACGGCCATTGCCTGCTGGAAGAGCAGACAGCGGGCGGCTACATGGTCCACTGGAAAAGTGGGCTACTGGCCATTACCTCCTGGAAGAGCAGGCACTGAGTAGCTACGCAGCCCACTGTAAAACCGGGACGCTGCCCTCTGAAATTGCTGGGAACAGGTTACTTTGTGGCCCACGGCCCACTGCAAGAGCAGGTAGCATGCCTCTATGCAGCCTGCTGCCAGCTGGTAGACCGGGCAGTGGGCCACTGCTGCAAGAGCGGGCAACAAGCTGAGGCCCGTTACCTGCTCAAAGAGCAGGCCGCTGACCGCTACGCAGCCCAGTGAAAGAGCGGTTTTGCGGCCCATTGTCGACCTGATGAGACCACCAGAAGAGCGGACAAAAGGCTGTTGCATCCTGTTATACACTTGCCTGTCCCCTGAAAGAACAGGCAATGCAAGCAATGGGCTGCTTAGTGGCCCCTTGCCTGCTGGAAGAGTAGGCTGCTGCCTGCTACACGGCCCATTGTCTGCTCACAGTGGCCCACAACACAGTGCATTGACCGCTGGAAGAGTGGGCAACATGCCGCTGCCCATTGGAAAAGTGGGCAACAGGCTTCTTCGAGGCCCCTTGCCTGCTGGAAGAGCAGGTAGTGGCCTGCTACGCAGCCCACTGCTTGCTGGAAGAGCGGGCAGCTGCCCACTGGAAGAGCGGGCAGAAGGTCACTAAACAGCCCACTGAAAGTGCAGTCCACTGCCTAATGAATTAGTGTGCAACAGGCTGCTTTGCAGCCCACTGGAAGAGCAGGCAGTGAACCACTATGCGGCCAGCTTCCCACTGGAAAAGCAGGCAGTGGAGCGCTACAGAGCCAGTGGCTGTCTGGAAGATCAGGCTGCGGCCAGCTGAGTGGCCAGCTTTCCACTGGAAGAGCAGGCAGTGGGCTGCTTTCAGTCTACCACCTGCTGAAGACTGGCCTGTCAGTCACTATGTAGCCCATTGTCCACTCGCGGTGGGCCACTACGTGGCCCATTGCCCACTGGAAGAGCGGGCAATCGGCCGCTTCATGGCCACTGCCTGCAGGAGTAGGCTTTGGGGCCCAGTGGAAGAACAGGCAGTAGCCAGCTACACGGGCCACTATCCACTGGAAGAGCTGACAACAGGCTGCATCAAGGGTCTTAGGCTGCTGGAAGAGTGGGCAACAGGCCGCTTTGTGGCCCATTGTCTGCTGAAAGATTTGGCAGGCAGCTGCTACGCGGCCCACTGAAAGAGCGGGCAATGGACTATATGGGCTGTTGCCTGCTGGAAGAGCAGGTGGTGGGCCACTGCCTGCTGGAAAAGCAAGCAACAGGCTGCTATGCGGGCCACTAAATGCTAGAAGAGCAGGCAGTGGGCTGCTATGCTGGCCACTGCTGCTGGAAGAGCGGGCAACAGGCCACTTTGCATCCTACTGCCTGCTGAAAGAGCAGGCAACAGGCCACTTCTCTGCCCTTGGCCCACTGGAAGTGCAAGCAGCTGGCCACTACAAGGCCCACTGCTCACTGCAAGAGCGGGCAACCCCTTGAAAAAGCAGATTCGCATCACATTGCCTATTGGATGAGCCCAGCAGAAGATTGGACAATGGGCTGTTGTGTCCCGCTGTCCGATTGCCTGCTTGCTGAAAGAGCGGGCAATAAGGGCAACAGGCTTCTTAGTGGCCCCTTGCATGCTGGAAGAGTGGGCAGCAGGGTGCTCTGCAGCTGGTTGTCCTCTGGGAGAGCGGGCCGCAGGTTGCTTTGTGGCCCATTACCTGCAGGAAGATCACGCAGCCAGCTGCTACACAGCCTGTTGCCCGCTCAAAGAGCAGGCAGCAGACTGCTACACAGCCCACTCAAAGAGCCGGCAATGAGCCACTTTGTGGATTGCTATGCAGCCCGCTAGAAGAGCAGGCAGCGGGCCACTACTGACAGCTTCCCACTGTATGAGGCAGCAGTGGCCCGCTGCCTGCTCTTCTATGAGGCAGCAGTGAGCCACTACGCCCAGAGTGGGCAAAAGCGGGCCACAAGCACCTTCAAGTCCCGTTGCCAACTGGAAAAGCAGACAGCTGGCCATTACAAGGCCTGTTGCCTGCTGGCAGTGCAGGCAGAGGGCCAATATATGGCCCGCTGACTGCTGGAAGAGTGGGCAATGGGCCATTGTGCAGCCTAATGCCTGCTGGAAGAGCAGGCAGCGTGCCACTACTTGGCCTGCTGCCCGGTGGAAGAGCAGGTAGCGGGCTGCTATACAGCCTCCTGCCTGCTGAAAAAGTAGGCAGCTTCCCTCTGGAAGATTGGGCAATGGGCCTCTTTGTGGCCAATTTCCTGCTGGAAAGGAAAGCAGCGGACCACTGAAATAGCAGGCAACAGGCTGCTTCACATCCCACTGCCCACTGAAAGAGCAGGCAGCGGACCTTGTGCAGCCCACTGCCTACTGGAAGAGCAGCCAACTTCCCACTGGAAGAGCAGGCAGCAAGCCACTATGCAGCCCCATGGGAAAACTAGTCAGCTGCCTGCTGCCAGCTGGAAGAGCGGGCAACAGTCCACTTTGCGGCCCACTGCCTGATGGAATAGCAGCAAACAGGCCGCTTTGCAGCCCGTTGCCTGCTGGATAGCAGACAGCTGGCCACTAAGTGGCCCATTGCCAGCTGGAAGAACAGACATCTAGCCGCTATGTGTCCTGCTCCCCTCTTGTAGCAGGCTGCTACGCACCCCTTTGCCCACTGGAAGAGCAGGCAGCGAGTTGCTATGTGGCCAGCTTCAGACTGGAAGAGAGGGCAGTTGCATGCTGGAAGAGTGGGCAATGGGCCACCTTGCTCCTTCAAGTCCCATTGCCCACTGGAAAAGCAGCCAGCTGGCCATTACAAGGTCTGTTTGTCCGTTGTAAGTGCAGGCAGAGGGCCAATATATGGCCTGCTGTCTTCTGGAAGAGTGGGCAATGGGCCACTGTGTGGCCTAATGCCTGCTGTAAGAGCAGGCAGCATGCCACTACATGGCCTGCTGCCCGGTGGTAGAGAAGGCAGAGGGCCGCTACACAGCCAGCTTCCTACTGGAAGAGCAAGTAGCAGACTGCTATATAGCCTGCTGCCGGCTGAATAAGCAGCAGCAAGCCCTCTGGAAGAAGCAGGCAATGGGCCACTTTGTGGCCTGTTGCCTGCTGGAAGAGCAGGTAGCGACCCACTGAAATATCAGGCAACAGGCTGCTTCATGGCCCACTGCCCACTGGAAGAGCAGGCAGTAGCCTGCTACGCAGTCCACTGCCCACTGGAAGAGCAGCAAGCTTCCCACTGGAAGAGCAGGCAGCAAGCCACTAT
This sequence comes from Pseudotriton montanus, assembly GCA_035593325.1. NCBI lineage: Eukaryota > Metazoa > Chordata > Amphibia > Caudata > Plethodontidae > Pseudotriton > Pseudotriton montanus. Next base: position 12,840 of record JAXIUS010000025.1, read on the forward strand.
GAAGCCCCATGTGAAATACAGCCAGCTGCTAGCTGGAAGAGTGGGCAACAGTCCACTTTGTGGCCCATTGCCTGGTGGAATAGTAGATAGCAGGCTGCTTTATGGCCCGTTGCCGGTTGGAACAGCAGGCAGCTGGCTGCTATGTGGACTGCTGCCCTCTTGCAGCAGGCCGCTATGCAGCCCTTTGCCCGCTGGAAGAGCAGGCAGTGGGCTGATATGCAGCCACCTTCAGACTGGAAAAGCGGGCAACTGCCTGCTAGAAGAGTGGGCAATGGGCCGCCTTGCATCCTACTGCCTGCAGGAAGAGCAGGCAATGGGCCACTTTGCTGCCCATGGCCCACTTCCCACTGGAGAAGCAGGCAGTGGGCCATTGCCTGCCTGATGAGCCCACCAGAAAATCAGACAATCATCTGTTGCATCCCATTGTCCGATTGCCTGCCTGCTGAAAGACGGGAAATAAGGGCAACGGGCTGCTTAGAGGCCCCTTGCCCGCTGGAAGAGCATGCAGCAGGCCGCTATGTGGCCCACTCTGTGCTGGAAGAGCAGGCAGTAAGCTGCTCTGCAGCCCATTGCTCGCTGGAATTGCAGGCAGCAGGGTGCTATGCTGCCCTTTCCAGCTGGAAGAGCAGGCTCCGGGCTGCTATGAGGACTGTTGCACACTGGAATAGCAGGCAGCAGGTTGCTTTGTGGCCCATTTCCTGCTGGAAGATCAGGCAGCCGGCTACTACACCATCCATTGCCCACTCGAATAGCAGGCAACAAACTGCTACACGGCCCACTCAAAGAACCGGCAACATGCCACGTTGTGGGCTGCTATGCAGCCCGCTGGAAGAGTAGGCAACGGGCTGCTATTCTGGCTGTTACGTGCTAGAAGAGCAGACACCGGGCCGCTACTCAGCCAGCTTCCCACTGTATGAGACAGCAGTCGACAACTACGCCCAGAGTGGGTAGGCATCTGGCTGCTGTGCAACCCCCTGCGAGCTGCAAGAGCGGGCAACAGGCTCTTTCGCGTCCCGTTCCCCAATGGTAAAACAGGCGGTTGTCTGTTACCTGGCTTGTTGCCTGCTGGAAGAGCAGACAGCGGGCGGCTGCATGGCCCACTGAAAGAGTGGGCTACTGGCCACTGCTCACTGGAAGAGCAGGCAGCATGCCACTCTGCTGCCTGCTGCCAGCTGGAAGACCATGCAGCGGGCCACTGCTGCAAGAGCGGGCAACAAGCTGAGGCCCGTTACCTGCTCGAAGAGCAGGCAGCTGGCCGCTACGCAGCCCACTGAAAGAGTGGTTTTGTGGCCCATTGTCCACCTGTTGAGACCATCAGAAGAGCGGACAAAAGGCTGTTGCATCCTGTTATACACTTGCCTGCCCCCTGAAAGAACAGGCAATGCAAGCAATGGGCTGCTTAGTGGCCCCTTGCCTGCTGGAAGAGTAGGCTGCTGCCTGCTACACAGCCCATTGTCTGCTCACAGTGGCCCGCAATACAGCGCATTGACCACTGGAAGTGTGGGCAACATGCCGCTGCCCATTGGAAAAGTGGGCAACAGGCTTCTTCAAGGCCCCTTTCCTGCTGGAAGAGCCTGCTACGCAGCCCGCTGCTTGCTGGAAGAGTGGGCAGCTGTCCACTGGAAGAGCGGGCAGCAGGTCACTAAGCAGCCCGCTGAAAGTGCAGTCCACTGCCTGCTGAATTAGTGTGCAACAGGCTGCTTTGCAGCCGGGTGGAAGAGCAGGCAGCGAACCACTATGCGGCCAGCTTCCCACTGAAAGAGCAGGCAGTGGGCCGCTACAGAGCCAGTGGCTGTCTGGAAGAGCAGGCTGCGGCCAGCTGAGTGGTCAGCTTTCCACTGGAAGAGCAGGTAGTGGGCTGCATTCAGGCTATGACCTACTGAAGACCGGCCAGCCGGACACTATGCAGCCCATTGTCCACTCGCGGTGGCCCACTACGGGGCCCATTGCCCACTGGAAGAGTGGGCAATCGGCCGCTTCATGGCCACTGCCTGCAGAAGGAGTAGGCTTTGGAGCCCGGTGGAAGAACAGACAGTAGCCAGCTACGCGGGCCACTACCCGCTGGAAGAGCTGACAATAGGCTGCATCAAGGCCCTTAGGCTGCTGGAAGAGTGGGCAACAGGCCGCTTTGTGGCCCTTTGCCTGCTGAAATATTTGGCAGGCGGCTGCTACATGGCCTACTGAAAGCGGGCAATGGGCCATGTGGGCTGTTGCCTGCTGGAAGAGCAGGTGTTGGGACACTGCCTGCTGGAAAAGCAAGCACTGGGCTGCTATGCGGGCCACTAAATGCTAGAAGAGCAGGCAGTGGGCCACTATGCAGGCCACTGCTGCTGGAAGAGCAGGCAACAGGCCACTGTGCATCCTACTGCCTGCTGAAAGAGCAGGCAACAGGCCACTTCTCTGCCCTAGGCCCACTGGAAGTGCAGGCAGCTGGCCACTACAAGGCCCACTGCTCACTGCAAGAGCAGGCAACCCCTTGAAAAAGCAGATTTGCATCACGTTGCCTGGTGGATGAGACCAGCAGAAGATTGGACAATGGG